>CAUYPK010132626.1:0-10675 GCA_963574355.1 Loris lydekkerianus
AAGGCTATAACCCAACTATACCACAAGACTATGAGGAAAGGACCAAGGAAGGGGAAGGGAGGGGGGAGGTTTGGGTGGAAGGAGGGTGATGGGTTGGGCCACATCTATGGTGCATATTTTTATCTATAATAAAAAAAAAAATAAAAAAGAAAAAAAAATTATTTATTTTCTTCTGGGTAGATGCCTACTAATGTTGGATTGCAGGATCAAATGGGAGGTCTCAGCTGGGCGAGGTGGCTCACGCCTGTAATCCTAGAACTCTGGAAGTCCGAGGCAGGTGGATTGCCTGAACTCACAGGTTTGAGACCAGCCTGAGCAAGAGTGAGACCCTGTCTCTAAAAAAAAAAATAGCTGAGCATTGTGGCAGGCACCTGTAGTCCCAGCTACTTGGGAGGCTGAGGCAAGAGAATTGCTTGAGCCCAAGAGTTTGACGTTGCTGTGAGTTATGATGCCACGGCACTTTACCAAGGGTGCCAAAATGAGACTCTGTCTCAAAAAAAAGGTCTAATTTGAGTTCTTTGAGGATTCTCCATACTTTCTTCCTAAAAGGAAGGAAGTTGTATTAGTTTGTAGTCCCATCAGCAGTGTAAAAGTGTTCCCTACTCCCCAGAGCCACAGCAGTGTCTGCAGCTTTGAGACCTTGCAATGTGGGCCAAGGTGGTTTTAATTTGCATTTCTCTGATGATTGGGGACAATGAACATTTTTTTCATGTTAGCCATGCGTTTGTCTTCCTCAGAGAAGGTTCTGTTCTTATCTCTTGCCAAATGGTAGATAGAATTGCTTGCTCTTATTTTTTTGATTAAAAAAAAAAAAAGCTTTTGAGATAGAGTCTCACTATGTCACCCTCAGTAGAGTGTCGTGGCATCACAGTTCACTGCAATCTCAAACTCTTGGGCTTAAGTGATTCTCTTACCTCAGCCTCCTAAGTAGCTGGGACTACAGGCGCCTGACACAACACCTGGCCAAAAAATAAAAGGAAACTTTTAAATAATTACTGGAAAATATTTATTAAACTTCTATTCTCTAGGTTATTAGATCTCATCTTAACTTTTCCAAATGTTTTCTCAAATAGTAAATAACTAAAAAAAAATAAGAGTGTTAATGGTAGTGTAGTTGGAAGGTAATTTAGGAGAGCTAAACATCTATGGTATTTCCAAATCATATATCTAAGAGTTTACTCTAGAGTTTTTCATGTTTAGCCTCTATAAGACTCATTTTAGGATCCACTTGTTGATTGCCCAACTCCCCATACAGTCCTCCCATTTTTTAAACAACTTTGTTTTCCTGATTCTGTCCTTTCTCTGTGTGTCCTCGTATGTGTACTACCTACGTCGTCAATAAAGGCAGTAGGTTTCATTTTGCATTTTTCTTTTTAGGACAAGGCCTGGAGAATCTCTGTTGCAAAGACGTCTGTAGACCTTCTTAAAGTTCTACGCGACATTCAGAAAGGTAGTCTCTATCTCCATTCCTCATCTTAGTTTGGTTCCATAGCTCATCCTTTTCAGAAAGGGGCAGCTTTTATCATACACAATTTTTCTGGTTCTGGTTCTATCAATCTTACCCATTTTTCTTCATGAAAAATCTTTCTTTCCTTATTCCTATATTAGCAGTGCAAAAACAGAAGCATGTAGAACCAGCCTTTCATTTGTTTATATGCGTCATAGCATATATTTAATGCTAGACTAGATTTCTTTGATGCCTTGAACTTTATCAAGGATGATAAAGTGAGACTCAATTATTGGTGGTTATGATCATGGAAAAGAAAAATCCATTTAAACTTGAACTTAAAACAATTAAAGAAGTAACTCCTGGCCAGGCGTAGTGCCTCACACCTGTAATCCTAGCATTCTGGGAGGTTGAGGCGGGTGTGTTGCTTGAGCTCATGAGTTCGAGACCAGCCTGAGTAAGAGTGAGACCCCTGTCTCTACTAAAAATAGAAAAACTGAGGCAAGAGGATTGCTTTAGCGCAAGAGTTGGAGTTTGCTGTGATCTGTGATACCATAGCACTCAATCCAGGGTGACAGCGGTAACTCCTGGGGTTACCTTTCTTACCTTTTATCAGCATCTGAAAAGAACAACTGAAGACTTGAGATAAGAGAACCAAACAAAGCTAACTAAAATTGTTACCTTTGGGCAGGTGACTCACGCCTGTAATCCAAGCACTCTGGGAGGCCAAGGCAAGCGGAGGATTGCCTGAGCTCACAAGTTTGGGACTGGGCGGTTGTGGCTGGCGCCTGTAGTCTCAGCTACTGGGTGGCTGAGGCAGGAGAATTGCTTTAGCCCAAGAGTTGTTTGAGGTTGCTGTGAGCCATGACGCCATGGTACTCAACTGGGGGTGACAAAATGAGACTCTGCCTGAAAAAAAAAAATTAATTAATAAGTAAATAATAAATAAAATAGTACCTTTAAAAAATTCTCCTAATGTGGAAATTTGTATGTCTGCCATAACTTCTGGAATTTTATTTTTAATTTTTTAATTAAATCATAACTGTGAACTTTTAAAAATTTAATTGTAGACAATCTTCAGAAGAAGGATGAGTGTGAAGAAATCTTGAAATTATTTAAAGTGGTTGCCAGCTTACAGGTAAAGATGTTGAGCTATATCAACTTCAGTATATTTATTTCTCAAAATTTTCTGCAGTGGCCTTCAGTGATTTGAGATATTGATTATCCTTTGTGTTCTTTCTCTCTTTCTCTTCTCTTTGTCTTTCAACATCTTTATTGAAACTTAACCAATATACCCTATAAATAATTCATGTAAAGTATGTAAGTAAATGATTTTTGTTATATTACATTATTGATTTTTTAAAATCATGGTAAAATACATATAACAAGAAATGTTCAATTTTAACATTTTTCCACATGCAATTCAGTGGCATTAATTACATTCACAGTGGTGTCTATTTTTCATCACTCTAAGCAGAAACTTTGTAGCCATTAAGCAATAACTTCCCCATTCCTCTCTTCCCATAGTACCTGGTAACCTTTATTCAACTTTCTGTCTCTATAAATTTGCCTATTCTAGCTATTTAATGTAAGTAGAATAAAATAAGAGTGTATAGGAGTTCTGTGACCCAAAATTTTGAGACCTGCTAGTGACAATAGGATTATTTGTGAAAAGCATCTGGGGAATGAGCATAAGTTAAGTTCTCTGTGCTTTTCTTACATTTGAAAGTTAGAGGTATTGGGCGGTACCTGTGGGTCAGTGGGTAGGGCCCTGGGCCCATATACCGAGGGTGGTGGGTTCAAACCCAGCCCCGGCCAAACTGCAACAAAAAAATAGCCGGGCGTTGTGACAGGTACCTGTAGTCCCAGCTACTCAGGAGGCTGAGGCAAGAGAATCACCTAAGCCCAGGAGTTGGAGGTTGCTGTGAGCTGTGTGATGCCAGGACACTCTACCAAGGATGATAAAGTGAGACCCTGTACCAAAAAAAAAGGGTGTTAGAGGTATTTTAAGACAATGATTTTTGATCTAGGTAAAATCGTGCATATTTATCATGTTACTATTTTATTTTTCATTTTTTTTATTTTTTTGCAGTTTTTGGCCGGGGCTGGGTTTGAACCCACCACCTCTGGCATATGGGGCCAGCACCCTACCCCTTTGAGCCACAGGCACCACCCCATCATGTTAATATTTTTGAATATTTATTATGCCAGGTCTGATGTGTATCTTTACAAACAAGGTCTCACTCTGTAGCCCAGGCTGGAGTGCAGTGGTCCATTCATAGCTCACTGTAGCTTTGAGCTCCTGGGCTCAAGCAACCCTCCTGCCCTATCCTCCTGAGTAGCTAAAACTATAGATGCACACCAACATCCCTGGCTTAGGAAGACTTATTTTTCACTCTATACTCTTTTAAACCTTTTTCTTTTTATCAAAGAATTAATTCTTTTTGTGGTGGTGGTTGTTGTTGTTGCAGTTTGGCTGGGCCTAGGCCTAAACCCGCCATCCTCAGTATATGGAGCCAGTGCCCCACCCACTGAACCACAGGTGCCGCCCAAGAAATAATTCTTTATTCTTCACAACATGCACTACAGAATTAATTTTAATACACTTATTAAAAGATCACTTGAGCCTATGAGTTTGAGACCAGGCAACGTAGTGAAATTATATCCCCCCAAAATAAATGGCTGGGCATGGTGGCTCACACTACCAGTAGATTGCTTGAGCTCATGAGTTCGAGAACAGCCCAAGCAAGAGCAAGACCCTGTCTCTACTAAAAAATAGAAAAATGGAGGGAAGAAGATTGCTTGAGCCCAGAAGTTAGAGGTTGCTGTGAGCTATGATGATGCCATGTTGTACTCCACCCAGTGCAATAGCTTGAGACTCTGACTCAAAAAATAACATAAAATAAAATATTGCTGGGCCTGGCGGCTCATGCCTGTACTCCTAGCACTCTGGGAGGCTGAGGCAGGTGGATAGCTTGAGCTGACAAGTTCAAGGCCAGCCTGAGCAAAAGTGATACCTAACAGTAGAAAATGCAGATGATGCTTCTCTACTAACAGTAGAAAAAACTAAGGCATAGAGGACAGATGGTGCGTCTCTACTAACATTAGAAAAACTGAGGCAAGAGGATCACTTGAGCCTAAGAGTTGGAGGTTGCTGTGCGCTATGACACCACAGCACTCTACCCAGAGCAATAGTTTGGGACTGTCTCAAAAAAAAAAAAATACAAAAAATAAAATAAGTCTTCTTCCTGCCCTGACACTCAAGCTATCCAGATGCAGCCACTGTCACAAGATTCTTGTTTATCCTTCTAGAGATAGCCTGTGTCTATCCAAACATAGAAATTTGTGTGGTATTATGACATATAATGAAGATCCTTCAACAACATAGCATAGCAAATATCAGTGGTGAGTTCTTATATTTGATTGTATAAATGTGTACTTATGCATGATGCATCTTCTTCAGTGAAAGATCAGTAATTTGGGGAGGCTTTGTACCTGTAGCACATTGGTTACAGCGCCAACCACATGCACCAAGGCTGGCGGGTTCAAGCTTGGCCTGGGCCAGCTGGACAACAATGACAACTGCAACAAGAAAATTGCCAGACCTGTAGAAGATTGAAACTAGACCCACACCTTTCACCATTAACTAAGATAGACTCTCACTGGATAAAAGATTTAAACCTAAGACATGAAACTATAAAAATACTTGAAGAAAGTGCAGGTATTTTACTTTCTTAATAGGAGAATACTATCTTCTCAAAGTGAAGACAATTAGAATTAAGCATTTTCTTCTCATGATATAAAAAGATATAAACATTATACTTACACTAAGTAACATCTATTTTGAGTTTAGTCTATCATTGAATATTAAGAATTGACTACAGGGCAAGTCCTCAACTGAGGTTGCAGAAATAAAAGAGACTTAGACAAGGATGAATGATTGAGTTGAGGCTTCCAACACAAACACTCAAATAAATAAAACAATTCATTTGTGAATACTCTATATCACTAATAATATAAGATAACAACTTAAAAAAATCTAAGCCTATTTAACTATGTGCTGTTCTGACCATATCTACAGTGCTATTTTTTTTCTAAGGACCAATTACAAGGATATGTCTAAACATTCAGAATAGGACAAACAAGATGATAAAGTATCTAGAAAACATTTCATGAGAAACAGCTGGATAAAGTGAGGACAGTTAGCAAATACTAATTTTCATGCATTTGAGATGTTATGAGAAAGAATGTATGTAATCATAGTCATTGTTTAAATGGAGATGATAATACTACATAATGTGAAAAATTATTTTTGGTATTAAATGAGTATATTCATATATGCACACCCTTATTTCTACTATGATTAATATACAGTTGACCTTGGAACAATACAGATTTGAACTGTTCATATTCGTGTATGTGTGATTTTTTTTTTCAATCAACCCATGATTGAAAATAGAGTATTACTGGGATATAAAACTCACAAATATGGAGGACTAAATTTTTGTGCATGTGGTCCTGCAGGGCACCATGGGACTTGGGTATGCACAGATGTGTGCAAGAGTGGAGGTGGGAGAGTTCTGGAACCAATTCCCCACATATATCAAGGTTTGACTGTATTCTGATTTTTCTAGAGGGCATCATCAGTTACAGCAAATCAAGTTTAAGCCAAACATAAAGATGAATATTCTCTAATATTAATGACAAATGTCTACATAACCAGGATATTCTGCCTGGTTAGGTAGTCAGGTCACTTCTGTTGAAAGAAGCCAAGCAGAGTACAGATTGTTGTCAGGATAATTTAGAAGATGAATCTAAGATAGCTATAACCTTAATGCTTTCTTAAGAGTCATAGGAAAGGGGAAGAAAAGCAACTTTCTTGCACCATTGTGATAACCATTAGGTCTATTTGCTGGATATGTTGGGTTTTTCCTTTGGGGGAATTGTAGAATTTCACTGCTTATCCATTTATGATTGTGTAGCCTGATTGACTAGTTCTGTATAATGAGTGTGAACATTGGATCATTTAATTAGTTATATAGGTGCTTACAGAGTCCTCTTTTCCCTCTGGCACAGTGGCAAGCAATGTTACAAGATGATGGCTGTTCTGACAACTTGGGAAATAAATGATTATAATAGAGCACCCTGTAGAACAATGGGAGATATGTCATCTGTGTAAGAAATAAACTTCTTATTTTCAGTCACTAAGTAAGATATGAGGGCTGTTTGTAATTGTAGTATAATCTAAACAACCTCGATCAATATAACCATGTTAAAATCTAGATGCTTTTAGTGACTTGTGCAAGTTATGGCTTACCATATAAAAGATGAGTTAGATCTTAAGAGAAATTGAAGTAATTAAGATTTTTGTACACTCAGTATAGATAACATTTTTCACTCTAATTTTTCAATCTTTGTGTTTCCCCACCTTCTGCTACCCCTAGCTCCTGCTTCAGGTGAAAGAAGGAAGTGCAAGGAAGCTTGAATTGTTCTACAAGACTTCCTGGTATGAGATGGTGACATTCAACAATTTGTGAGAGGTCAGAGACTATCCATTCCTGAATCTACACACACACACACACACACACACACATACACACACACGCTTTTCTCATATTTCCTAACTATCTGGGCTGTGTTATTCCACCTCTGGGGTCATGCCAGATTATTCCACTCTGCCACTCTTTCTTCTATTTCTATAGAGCACAAAGATCCATCATCTTCTATTTCTGTAGAGCACAAATATCATGGCATATTATTTTCTTGACTTGAGCAGAAAAATAGAGTATAATTGAGAGAAAAATAAAAGATAATGGTGGGCTAAAACTAGCTTATAGTGAGATGAGTGAGGAAAGCCTGACAGGAAATTTTGTGAGAAAAAGTGAAATCAACCAGGGGAAGCTTTTTGGAAATTCCAGCACACCTGGTTAAAAGTGAAATCAACCAGGGGGAAGCTTTCTGGAAATTCCAGCACACCTGGTTAAGAGAAGTATTTGGGCAATTGTGATGCCATGTGCATGGACCCTTTGTACTGATGTTTTTGCATGTAAGCAAAGAAATTCAGATAATGAATATAGGCAATCAAATTACATTAAAGACACTATTATCATAGCAATGTTATTTTTAGTAACACACCAGATAGCATTTACTTTATGTTTATATTAGATTGGAAATAAAATTCCATTTATATTTATATTTATATTTATATTTATATTTATATTTATATTTATATTTATATTTATATTTATATTTATATTTACATTTACATTTACATTTATATTTATATTTATATTTATATTTGCCCTCAGAAAGGACAAAGCCATTAAACATACTAAAACCAAGAGTTATAATTACTAAGAATAATTTGACTTGTTAAAGTCAAACCAAAGTAGAGGGAATTTTGCACTAATTCTATCAAATGCTATTACTATCTATTTCCTGCCCCAATGTTTCCTCATGCTCTCATCTTGCCAGATAACAATTGTCCCAGATAGAATGTTTCTCATGTCTGCCTGGAAGTTCTCTGGCAGTTTTCCATCTATTGCCAGTTCTGCCATGAACTTGCTTTATTACTTCAGAAATCTCACTTTTTTTTTGCTGGGTCTTGATTTTGTGATCTGTAAAATAAAGGGGGAACAATGAGGTAATATTCTTAAAGTTTTATCAAAAATATAATTCAATCACATTTTTTTTCCAGGAGTGGAATTACTTTTGAGGGGAAAATTTATAAGGAAGCAATGATGACTTTATAAAATAAAAGTACTGAGCAGTGGCTACAACATTGAATGGAGGAGGCAGAAACCAGAGCGGGGGCAGGAAGCAGTGTAGTCACCATGGCTAGAATCACCACCATCCTGGCAGAGAAGTGTGAGATCCATGTTCTTCAATAACAGGGTCATGATACAGAAGAGAGAGCCTAGCACCTTTAGCAGGAAGTTGAAGGAGAAAGGCAGGCGCAACAATAGGCTAAGGCTGAGGTGGCTTCCTTGAACCATATGATCCAGGTGGTTGAAGAGGAGCTGGATCAAGCTCAGGAGCTCCTTGCCACTGCCTGGGAAAAGCTGGAGGAAGCAGAGAAAAGTTGCTGTTAAGAGTGAGTGAGATTTAAGGTTATTGAAAAGATAGAACTCCAGGAAATCCAACTCAAAGAAACTAAGCATATTTCAGAAGATGTAGACAGGAAGTATGAAGAGGTGGTTTGTAAGTTGGTGATTAAGGGAGATTTGGAATACACAGTTGAGTGAGCTGAGCTGGCAGAGCCCCACTGCTGAAAGATGAATGAGCAGATCAGACTGATGGACTAGAACTTGAAGTGTCTGAGTGCTGCTGAAGAACAGTGTTCTCAAAAAGAAGATGATTATAAGGAAGAGAGAAAGATTCTTACCCAGAAACTCAAGGAGGTGGAGAACCGTGTTGAGTTTGCTGAGAGATCATTGGCAGCCAAACTGGAAAATACAATTGATGACTTGGAAGATAAACTGAAATGTACAAAAAAGGAGCACCTCTGTACACAAAGGATGCTGGACCAAACTCTGCTTGACCTGAATACAATGTAGAGCACCCCAGTCTCACCCTGCTCCCACTTCTCCCTTGATCCTGACTCTGCTAGAGGCCAACCTGCCGAAGCTGACCTTCAAACTGAGAGCTCTTCTTTAACTGGAAAACTGTGTTCTCCTTTCACCACCTCCCCCACCATGTCTTTTTCACCAACTATATCTGACTCTTCTCAGAGATTCCAGCTGGGCTAGAGGCTGAGTACCTTTGATAAAAACATTTAAGAGAATGTGAACATGGTATAAAATGTGATCCTTATGTTGGATAGTCCACGTAATTGCTCTTCCGCCTCTTTGAAAGAAAGAAGAGTATGTTTTTGACACTGATTTAGCCATAGGCAACTCATCTCGTTACTGTTTGCTGGGTCTGAAGATGCTATCTCTAAAAGTGCCATCTTCTTGCGCTTTGCATCAGTTTGTTCTGGAGAACTCTTGAATAACTTTTGTACAAGAATTGAACAATTTATATTATTTTGAAATGTTGCTTCTTTGAGCTTGGGGCACCCTGCCCTCCCTATGTGGCTGTGATATCCCTCTACATTCTGTGGGCTGGCAGTGTACTTCTCTTTTAAAGTTTCTTTGCCAGCCTGATCCCTACTTCTTGGTGAGGTTTCTGTGAGTTCTGTTTGGTGTACATCTTGGAGCTTATTGTCTTAAGATAAAGTTTCCTTTGGTGTGGTCTCTTTGAGACCAATTGGGAGAAAGATAAAACCAATATTGCAACTTTTTTTTAATTTTTATTTCTTTTATTATTAAATTATAGCTGTGTACATTAATGTGATCATGGGGCACCATACACTGGTTTTACAGACCCTTTGACATATTTTCATCACACTGGTTAACAAAGACTTCCTGGCATTTTCTTAGTTATTGTGTTAAGACATTTATATTCTACATTTACTACGTTTCACATGTACCCCCATAAGATGCACCGTAGGTGTAACCCCACCGATCACCCTCCCTCCACCCATCCTCCTCCCATCCTCCCCTCCCTCTCCCTCTTCCCCATATTCTTAGGTTATAACTGGGTTATAGCTTTCATATGAAAGCCATAAATTAGATTCATAGTAGGGCTGAGTATATTGGATACTTTTTCTTCCATTCTTGAGATACTTTACTATGAAGAATATGTTCCAGCTCCATCCATGTAAATATGAAAGAAGTAAAGTCTCCATCTTTCTTTCAGGCTGCATAGTATTCCGTGGTATACATGTGCCACAATTTGCTAGTCCATTCGTGGGTCGATGGGCACTTGGGCTTCTTTTCTTCCATGACTTAGCAATTATGAATTGGGCTGCAATAAACATTCTGGTACAGATGTCTTTGTTATATTGTGACTTTTGGTCTTCTGGGTATAAACCTAGTAAAGGAATTATAGGATCGATGATTTGAATATTGACAAATGTCTTTTTGAAATAAAAAATCAGTCCCTCCAAAACCACAAAAGAAAAGTACTTAAAATAAAATCAAAGGAAGTGGTTAAGAGGTAAATATCCTTGGGGATCAATAGATAAGACATGATGATAGGCCCAGAGAGAATACTTAGAGACCTAAAAATAGACCTGCCTTTCGATCCTATAATTCCTCTTCTAGGTTTATACCCAGAAGACCAAAAGTCACAATATAACAAAGACATCTGTACCAGAATGTTTATTGCAGCCCAATTCATAATTGC
>CAUYPK010132631.1:0-14770 GCA_963574355.1 Loris lydekkerianus
AATGTAATCCACCATGAAGCCTCTCTATATCCTGTCTTAGGTTGTCCCCGCTTTGGGAATCTTACCCGTCATTGGTGCTATGGAGGGCGGTGAAGAATAATAGTTAGATTCTTGGTTAATGAGCCGGTGATATTGGACCTCGACCAGATTTAACTGCCTCTAACCTTTTTTTGGGATACAGGGCCCAAAGGTGAAGGGTAATAGGGTAGCAGGGGAAGAAGGTAGGGTGAAAAACCATGTAAAGAGATACCATCCATATACCTCACCACCTCAGTCACACAGTATGCCAGATGTTGATTCACATCTCTCTTCTTTCTCTAGTTATTTGGAAACATTCTAATGTGAAAATGGTTATTTTAAAATTTTTATATTTAATTTTTTCACCAGAATTTACATTTTCTAACTCCAAATATTTTGATGAAAACCACAGTGTCTAGAATCAAGAAGATTAAAGCACATGTCTTTATTCTTCCAAATATTGGCTGGGTGAAAAAGTCCAATCTATCTGGCCTCCTTAGCCAAAGTTTATACTTATCTGTAAAATGGATACAATGGAGGTAGACACATCATAGGTCAGATATGAGGAATATTTTAGATAATATATGACAGATATTTAACAAAAAGGGTTCAATAATAGAAGTTGCTATTAATATTGTCATCATTATTAATCATAAGAATGAAAAGAAACTTTCCAGCTTTGGAAAAATCCCAATGCTTGACAATCTTAGAATAAGGGTGTTTTCTAAGAGTTTCTTGAACAGTTGTCACTCACATATAATTCAAGATGATTTGGTAAAAGCTATCTCTTGGAAATTATGCTGGAGCCAGTGAGTGCATTATTATAGCAATAATAGACGTCACTGCCAGGAGACAACAGTAAGAAACGGAAATCCAAAGTGTCTGGTTATGGAAATTAAAAATTTATTTTCCCTACCTGTGAGCCCATAGTATCTTTCAGGTTTCACTACCATTAGATGATGAAAATAGTGCTGTTATTTTGAAAACAACAGTGACTGACTGAAATATATATATATTTTTAAATCTGATCAACAGGGACATCTTATATTTTTCCGAGACTTTTCTGGGCTAGTAAATTAGAAAGTTTTTGAGGGTTGGAATACAGGCTTAGAACCATGACAACTGGTTTTAATGTGAAGCTGACAGTGTAATGAATAACAGAGTTGCAGGATCCTGCAACTTCGATTGCTTTTTCTCCTTGTATTTGCTTTGTGCACCTCAGAGAAGAAAATGATCCCCATTTGTAATATCGCCTAATCCTGCAATTGGACATTAAACATTTATTTTAAACATTAAAACAGCTGAGCTTGCAAGTTGAATGACCCACAGATACTTTTAATTTATTTATTTTTAAATTTTAATTTCTTTCTGTTGAAATTGCGAAATCCACTGAATTGAAAGAAAATGAGATCTGGAAGCTGTGGCTTTTCATGAGGTATAACCAAATCTAACCGGTCGGGAGGGCATCACAGGGGGGACTTTGCCAATGGTGCTGCCTGGAGTGGGAGGGCTAAAAAGTACACATTTGTTATTGAATGCTTTATAGTTTGATTATGCATGGATTATGGTTTTTAAAATATCTTTGGGTCTTGAAAAACCCAGAGCAATGTATGCATAACCCATGGCCCATCAGCTTTATTGTGCCTTTCATTTTATAGAGAAAGAGAGGTTTTGCATTTGCAATGAATTAGCTGTTTGTTTCCCCAATGCTTCCATTTCATTATAGTGATCCAATTAATTCACCTAATTGTGAACTTTTTTTTTTCTCCCAATTCCTGGTCAGTGCTTGGCTTAAACTAGAAGAGTTTTATTTTTCAGCATGGTGGTATGTAGCAGTAAAACAATATAGCTTTTGTATTGATGAGAATATGATTACTGGGATTTGAAGTGCCTCTTCTGTCTAATTATGATTCTGGGTCCTGTCTCTCTCCCTCTTTCTTAATGAATAAAACAGGGAACTCTTGTGAGGCGATAATAAGCAACTATTATAAAAACACATTTGGTAGTCGTTACTGATATAAATTATTTGGTGCCTGTGGCCTTAGAAATAAAATTCTTTATCTTATCAGAGGCAGCTGGAGGGCAGTGATACTCAGCAGACATCTCACTAAGTGGTCAGGCAGAAGATGTTTCCCTGGACGGTTACTGCTTCCATGCTCCATCTCTTAGGGAAAAGTAGTTTGCCTTTCTTTCCCAAGATTGCTGTACAGGAAAATGTAAGGATCAATTGCATTTTGATGCATCTTCCAGGAATGCTGAGACACGATGAAAACAGACAAGTACAACTCATATGAAAAAAGATTTTCTCAACTCTTTGTTAAGATAGATGCATTGTAAATGGGACCACACTGTGGTGTATTGGCACGTAGGCCATTCAAATCTCTGGATACAGAGAACTATAATGTTATGTTTCTGTCATGCCATTTTATTTTGTCCTCACATAAGCAATTGCAGGAATTCACAAGCTAACATATCGGTTATGAAAGGGTCCAAATGAGGGGCTACGGATGAATGAGTCTCCATCGCCAACAGCTGACAGTGCTTGGAGTCTGGGAGGATGATTTCCTTGACTTGTTGCATCTTTCATGCAAACAAGGATTCGACAGCTGTCAAAAGGGCAGATTGGTCTCTCCAATCTCCAGGGACCTATGGGAACAGTGTATTTGGAGATGTGATTACAAATATTAATGAGCTTTGAGAACCACAAATCAGAGCGTAGGTGCTTCTAAGACCTGACTCACCATGGGGTCAAATTCAGGAAAATTGGATTTTTAACAATTGAATTTGTTTAGTTTTTTTTTTCCCCCTTTAGGCATAATCTCTATCTTGAATAAAACTGTTATAGTAGGAAAAAGAAAGCTTTACCATAATAGGCAATAGATAGAGGTGAATTTAGTAGTCTGTTTTGTTGTGTCTGCATGTTATTTGCTGGGTCTGTAATCATTTCCCAGTTCTCTAAGGAAGCCCACAGGCAGTGCCCCTCCCTTGATGTTTCTGTCTCCTATAAATGCACAAAAGGAGAAACTGTGCCTACTTTTCCTGGGTTACATACTTACATTTTAATGCTTGCAAGTATTTCTTCTTGTGGGATTAAAGTTTTAAGTGATGAAGTATTTACTGAGAAATATTTACTGTCCCAATGCAGGCAGGGTCAAATAAAGAACTATGGTGCATATTTTTATCTATAATAAAAAAAATAATAATAAAGTCACAAAAGAGGAAAAAAAAAAAAGAACTATGACTCACCCCAGATGGCTGTATGGGAGGGATGTGGACATTCCTGGTTAAGGAGAGGCTGATTCATGTGAATCAAATCTTCTACCGGTAGAACCACAGAATGTTAGACCTGGAAGGGACTTCAGAATCACCTTGAATGTGCTGTTTACTTTGCTGAGGAAGATAGTGATGTACACAAACAGAAAATTACTCAAGGTCACTCACAGAGAATGGAATCATTGGTGAAATTCAAGTTTCTTGGCTTTTAATGTTTTATAAATGTCTTGAAGTATTGACTTAAAAGCTGAGTAATATTCATTTCAAAGAATATTTAATAACATATCTACATAACCAAATAATCTTTGCAGTTTGCTTTAACATGTTTTTTAAATGAACATCCTGTGTGAGTCTTGTATGAAAGGGCACTGGTTCTCAACTGGGATAATTTTGCCCTGGAGGATTCAGACTCATCTATTTGTAATGTCCAGAGACATTTTTGATTGTCATGACTGGAGAAGGAGAGGGAAAAGGGACTGTTATCTACTGAGTAAATACCAAATGGTGCTAAACTTCCTACCATGCACAGGTCAGCCATCTGCACTGATGAATTATTCAGCCCTCAGTGTCAATACTGCCAATGTGGAGAAGCCAAGGTCTAGAGGCTTGGCTACTGAGGGATGGGATGGCATCCTTTGTTCTTCTCTTCTTTCTTTTCTTTTCTTTTTTTTTTCTTATGAATCATGGTTATAAGAAAAAGTCCTGGGTGATGTCTGTGGCTCAAAGGAGTAGGGGGCTGGCCCTATATGCTAGAGGTGGTGGGTTCAAACTCAGCCCTGGCAAAAAAACTGCAAAAAAAAAAAAAAAAGAAAGAAAGAAAAGAAAAGAAAGAAAGAAAGAAAGAAAGGAAAAAAAAAAAAGAAAGAAAGAGAAGAAAAAGTCCTACAGGAAATAGGCTTTTATGGATCCAAATGTCCATATGTCACCATTGTTGATATTTGCAAAAAACCTGCAAAATATTTGAAATATTGTAGAGATTTTTTAGTCCTGTGCTTCACACATACTAATAACCTTGTATACCCATTTTACATAATGAACAACTGCCACAGTTCAGTCACACTCAGTCAGAACCAGCATTGGCTGTCAGCACAGATGGCCATGAAGACTGAACTGCCCAAACTCAGACCTTCTAAAAGCAGATGAACATCTACATGAGGAGAGACCAGGAGGGCAAACTGGAATCTAGAAGGGTTAGAGGACTACACATAGACCTCACAAAGGGGCTGTGTGTGAGGATTTGGAAGCATCTTCTCTGGTTCCAATGAATGCTCACAGTTTCTTGAGGGAATTCACATAACACCATAATACACCACACCACAGGAATGAGACATTTTCAGACTTCATCGGTTTTCTAGAACAGTCTTCTTAATCTTTCTCGCCTGTTGCAAACAAACCACTAGACTGACAATACCACCAATAAAAGAATAAAATTTGTCCATCTATCATTAAGATAATTGCTATTGATTAGTGTCTTTATAATTTTCTGCTTTTTGTTTTCAGATGTTGGTTATAAATCACACCCACAATGGGCACGGAGCCTGTGTTTGTGTCTATTATGTGGTCCTGATAAGGCCGGGCAGTGTTTTTCACCTTCCTGATGCGAATTATTGAGATTGATTGAAGCGCTTTGCTTGTCTTATCCTAGACACTGTGTAATTAATGTTTCATTATGTTAATACATGCAAATGTGAGAGTATGTGTTTGATTGGGAGGTGAGAGAACAAAAAAGGATTAAAGAGTTCACTCCAAAGTACAAATTAATTTATTGCATTGCTAACTGGCCTCTGAGGAATGAGGGAGTAGGCTTCAAAATGAAAGGGAAAAATCCACGAAAGGGAAGCGCTGTGGCCTGGTTGGATTTCAGAGGTGGTGTAGTTAACAGATACAAAAAGGATATTCAGCCATGTGACAGAGACCTTGTCCAAACAGTGATTTCAGCACTCCAGATCTCCCTCTGCTGTGAAAGGGTTTAAGACAGCCAAGTTAGAAGTTCTTTTCTCTTCTAATATAGAAGTATTTATACATAGACACAGTACATTAGAACCACATAGAAATATTAATACAGTAGACTGTTCCTCCATATGCAATCAGTGGTTGACTTTATGACATTATTTAAGATGTAGCAGGAAGGAAATTTTACCTCCAAACCCATTAATATGCCACAATTATTTGTACATTATTGAATATTTATTTTAGATTTTTAAAGTGGTATTTTTGATTATTTTCTAATGTATCAATGTATTTATGCTCTGTGATTTACTTATCCGTTTCCCTAATCAGCATCCTCCTATTTATCTGGGTTTGCTGTGATATCAACTATTTTAATGAGCAATTTTTGGTTTATGCAGCAATTTTTATTCTATTGAATTATTTTCTTAAGATAGCATATTAGGAGGGGGATTACTAAAGCCTAATTCCTTATATGGCTTTAGATATACAGGGTTATTTTAGAAACACTCCCACTCCCAATATGTAGCATCGAGACTCAGTAAATGGTGCCTCCACTAGACTGTCTTAACTTTTGAGGTTGCCCTATTAAGTTGTTTGAAGTAATCACAACTTAATATGGGTAAAGGTTAATGACTACACATGCACACATGATGATGATGCTATTTTGAGCGGGTTTTAAAAATGGGAAATAGCCGAAACAAGTGCTTTGGCTGTAAAGTTCTGCCAGGAAGGGTAGGCCTGGTTGGAGAAACAAACCCTAATGTCAGGAGAAAGTTACCAGATCCTGAGAAATAAGAGCTTTGGAGAAAACAAAATAAATATGAATGCCAAAATAAATATGAATTATCTTTTATACAGGATGTATTTGCTGGAAGCATTACAGGGGAATCAGTATAAGAAAGTCACAGCTCTCCGTAACATCATGTCAGTTTATTTATTTTGTTTTGTTGCTTTCATTTCTGATGATTTTTTCAGAGCAAGAGGTGAAGAGAGAATATGTGGTCATGCCATTTCTTTTCATGACATCTATGACTGCATTTCTGCTACAACTGCAGAGTTGAGTATCTGCCGAACTAAAAATAGTTATTATCTGGCCCTTTACAGAAGAAAAATTAAGACCTCTGACACAGAAAAATCAATCTGACAATCAGAAGTGGAGTTGGGAGTCAAAGATACTATTTCAGATTCAAACTCACCCATTGCACAAATCATAATCTTATTATCTGTCATAGACCTGACCCTGGGGTTTGCTCCTCTCTAAAATCAACATAATAATAATTTCATCAGCTAGATGATCATGTAATAAATTGGAGACTTGGTTCACTTGCTCTTCCCTTCTGTATATGAAAAGGTTCAAAAATGAAATGAATAGTTATCTGTGATGATGTAGTCCATGGAAGATCCATTAAAATATGTGAATTTTTAAGAGTATTTTCTATGAATTAGTAATTGATGTAACAAAAATTCCAAGTCAATCTTCAGTTAAGTTTCTCCTGTTTGTAACTCAAGCCATGCTAAACTGTTACTTGCTAATGTCAGCATTGACTAGAAAGGTTGTGTGAACACATTTATCTGTGTCAAAGCATTGAACTCGCCACTATTAAGCAAAAGGGCATAGACTTGTGAGTCACTAAATGTGATAAAGCAGGGTTCTCCCCTGTGATCCCAACTTCCATGCCTTATTCTGCCATTATTCTTCCTGGCCAAGGCTAGTGGAGTTGATAGTATCTAAGTGGCTGTAGTGTTTTCTACCATAATTCATGTATATTTTTTTGCAGGCACTTTGTAGATTGACAGAGAGACCTTTGGTGTTCTTTAGAGTACTTTAGTGATACTTTTTATTCAATAGTCCCCTCCACTCAGTCTTGTCATATTTTTGGTCATTTGGTTTCAGCATATTTCTAGGTACCTGCCAGTATGACCTTTCTTTCCACCATCCCTGTGAGCATCCCTTTCCAGTCACTGACAGGAAGTATTCCAACAAACACTGGCCTTTTGTCTGTACCCAAAGATGTTTCCATTAATGAGTCACTAATATTTAGATGAGATTGAGGCATAATTTTTTTTAATTCAAGTTCAACTAAAAATCCAGATGTATGAGAGCATATTATACATTTCAGGAATAGAAATGCACGTGCTATATTTCAAAATTGTTAATTCTGAATGTTTCTGGTGTCTGACAAGATCTCTCACTATCAGATAAAAAATGGATTTCAAAAAATGTAATTATGATCATCTATATTATCTTTAAAATAGTGATACGTAGGGCACCATGCTTCACAGACTGCCTGGAAGAATTTCAGTTATACAAGTTGTCCTGGCTTAATTATAAATTGAATCCCCTCTCAGTCTCAACAGTGCCTGATTTGTATGGTAAATTATGTGATTATCCAAGGGATCGCTCTAGTGATTAGCCTGAAATTAGTCACAAGCAAAATGCACAGTGTCATAATGAGCCTGTCGTCATATCATATACATTTTTGGTTGAATTTTATGTTGTTTAATGTTATTGGCAAAAAATGATTGACATGCTGGTGTTCAACAGCAATCTCGTTAAAAAGCTCCTTTTAAAACCTTGGCCAGCTGAGTGACTTGAGATGTCTTGGAGATGGTGTCATCTTGTTTCAAGCAGGTGTCCACGAATGCCTTAACCTGCAGAGTCTCGTTAGCAGCTTCTCCAGTCTTCCATGCCCGTGAGACAAGGATTACACCTTGAGGCCTAAGCTGGTGGACCAAACTTTGGACCTGATGAAAAGTAGTTAATAAAAAGAAGGCTCAAAATGTTCATTCCCTTTCTACGGCTTTGGTTCATTGATTATGTTAAGGATGGACAATATTCTCCTATACTGAGACTAACCACTCAATACTTTTATTGTTATCATTATTATTATTTATTTATTATTATTTATTACATGTTCATCATTGCTAAATGCAAAGAGAAAAAGGGATTTAAACAAAATTATAAGCCCAGTTCTTAACTTTAAGAGTAGTAAGCAGAGTATAAATACATGTGATAGATCAACACACCTTTTCTGGGCCACATCAAAATTGGGGAGGTCTGATACTTATAAATTCTGATGATCAAATGCCTTGTTTCTTCCTAGTTTGCGTTATATGGAGGGTTTTTTTTTTTGTTTGTTTGTTTTGTTTTTTTTAATTCAAGTATAACCCTGATGAAAAAATAAAGTTGAATGAGGGTATGAAGTTTCTCTAGTTCCCTACTGCTTCTCCAAGCGTTCTGGGGACCTTCCTTCCCACCGTTCCTGTGGTGGACACTCAGTCTCCCCATTTGTTGCTGGAGGCACAAAGTGACTGCTTTCTAGGGCTTGCTCCTCAGGCTTCCTGTTCTGCCAATACTCAGGGATCACCCAAGGCTCATCCTTCTAAGGCTAACTGGTTGCCAGCATTTTAGCCTGATAAGTCATTCTATACCAAGTTATCTTGGGTATCATGGAATCATCAACATTGTCAGTCTTACCAGATTATTTACATGACAAAGAGATCTCAGTGCCCAAACATTGCTTTGCTTGGTGGATTTTCCAGAATCCCAGTAACTATGGGAGAGTCTGTCTCAAATATTTCAGTTAATTTTGTGTGCTACTCTTTATTTCACCTCTGCTGGGCTGACCCTACTTCTTTGACTATATAGTCTATTTTTTAAACAGTGTCAGGAAAGGAAAGGACATAAATAAGCAGAAAGATGATACCGAATGAACTGTAGACTAGAATCAGTCAAATGTAGATTTTATTTACCACACACCTTTCTGAGCTGTATGGCCTTGATCAGGAGAGTTAACCTCTCTGAACCTTTTTTCCTACCTTCAAAATAAATTTAACAATCTTTCCCTGACCTATAGGATCAAAACAGACTGCCTGAATCACCTCTTTTCTGAGGTGATTCAGAATCACCCAAGTTACTAGAAATATAAGAAAAAAATGAACAGAGAAACGATCACAAGGTATTTCTAAGCTACAACACAAACCTGCAACAAATCGTCCTGTAACACAGACCCATGATTTGAAATGATGAGTAACCCTCGTCTTTACCTCCCAGACCACCCTTTGCACAAGAGAACGGATCTTCCTGTGTGTAACTGAATCTGATCATTATAGGTTCTTTTTGTCTCTGTATGATTCATTCCCCTGGCGATGAAAGTGCGAGGGCATATTTTTATGCTGTTTTTCTAACTGAAGAGAAAAAAGAAGTGGGGAAAAAAAGAGGTAATTTCATTTATTTAATTACATGAAAAAATAGTAAAAGGTTTGACTAATATTATTTTAACTGAACACTAATTATGGCTTTTAAAATTATAATCCTGGTACATGTTATGCAACTCAAAATGTCACATGAGAAAAAGTGACCCACCCCTTTTTATGTTCTTATGATATCCATTAAGAACCTGTTTTCTCTGATGTGGAGGTCATGTGAGGTTGTAAGAGCCATAAGTATTCGCAGAGACCTCACAAGTGGAGCAAAACAGAGGGGAGGAAGCAGATCCATTTATTTGGGGTCGCAGGCAGCAGGAAAAGTGTCTGCAGTTGATGAATTATGGTGCTGACATTTGAGATGGAGACCTATGGATTATACTCAGTAAACACAGTGCATTTTCTGTTCTTAGTTTTGCTTTTCATCTGTAAAGTGTATATAAATTTAGTTCTGAGTGTTTTATGATAACACTTGGACCCCTCAATGTAATTACAATTTCTATCATTCAAAGGGACTTGCTGTTTATTATTTAGATAAATTTTAGGTTTTTATTATTTCAAACAGTAAGCTCATTAGATAATAGTTTTGAGTCTTACTGAGTTTTTTTTTTTTAAAACTAGAGATGATGCAAAAGGAATTTGTTAAAGATCAAATAAGATAAATTCATGAAAAGCAGCTGGATAGAAGCTTAACCAGAAATGGGAAAAAATGGTCAAACAACTAGAGAAACCCACAAGGCACCATTGGTGATAAGAAGATAATTCCTTAGTTTTCTAGGGCTTTGTGTTACCCAAAACTCCAGTGTGCCACGCAGAGTGGGCTAGACTGTGCAGCCTTGGTTTCAGTAAGAAAACAGAAGAAATGGCTTTCTGCTGCTATTTTTTTTTTTTTTTTTTATGTAAGAGAGAATACAAGTTAATAAGACTGTTATCCCTTTCTTTGGGATTTTTAGGAAATGCTGATATGAAACTACTATGTGTTTTCCATATCATCAATAACTAGAATACATTTTCCCCAGAATTCCTGGCCCACTCTGGAAAGCCTCTGGAATAAGAAGAGCATGTAGCAGGGGAATTGGGCAGGGTGGGCATATCCAGAGGGGGCGAGGAGAGGGACAGGAGGACGGGCTGGAATAAAGTCTCTATGGCCTGGGCTGAATAGAGCACTGTTGGAGGGAATGATGATGCTGGGGTGCTGATAGGCATGTAATAGGTGTTCAGGAATATGCATGCATGTATTCATGAATGAATGTTAATATGATGAATATCTGTACCCATATGCACAGTCTAGAAAGCAAATATTTTTGTTAAAGCCCTTGTACATGGTAGATCCATTACCAAAAGGAATAAAGCACTGAGGGAAACTCAACATAAGACAGCAGCTCCAAACTTTGATTCCCCTTCCTGTGAATCAGCAGAACCAACTCCTTAGAACAGAGGACTTTGGCCATCTGCCTGTTTTTATAAGAATAGCTTATACATTTTAAAATGGCTATCTTTTAAATGATTGTATAAGTATATACTGTCCTTCCTTTTGCCTCTCAGTCCACAAAGGTAAAATAAATTTACTATGTGGTCCTTTATAGAAAAAGTTTATGGAAACTTTTCAGAGACAGCCTACTCTTCGAAAATAGTCTCAGAACAGTCAAAGAGATAGGCCAAGGTGGGTGGATTGTCTGACCTCAGGATTTCTAGACCAGCCTGAGCAAGAGTGAGACCCCATCTCTACAAATAGCCAGGCATTGTGACAGGCACCTGTAGTCTCAGCTACTTGGGAGGCCGAGGCAAGAGGATCACTTTAAGGTTGCTGTGAGCTATGATGGCACAGTACTCTACTGAGGACAACAAAGTGAGACTCCATCTCAAAAAAAAAGAAAGAAAGAATAGACAAGGAGATGTTATCAATCTAGATACTGATAGTCTTTGTTCTTATTGATAGCAATGAAGCTATGTTACTTAATACAGGGATGCATTCTGACAAATGTGTCCTTAGGCAAATTTGTTGTTGACCATACCATCACCAAGTGCACTTACACACACCAAGGTAATAGAGCCTCTTACAGACCTAGGCAGTATGGTAAGACCTACTGCTGTAAACCCTTACAGTATGTTACTGTGCTGAATACTTAGGCAATTATAATACAGTGGTAAATAATCGTGTATCTAAACATATTTAAACATAGAAGAGGTACAAATAAAAAAATGGTGCATCTATATAGAGTACTTACCATGAATGGATCTTACAGAGCTGGAAGTTGGCCTGGGAGAGTGAGTGAGTGAATGTGAAGGCCTAGGACATGGCTGTCCACCACCAAAGACTTTATAAACACTGTATTCTTAGGCTAGACTAAATTTACAGAAAATGTTTTTCTTTCTTTGATAATAAATTAACCTTAGCTTACTATAACTTTTTGACTTTATAAGCTTTTCATTTCTTTTACATTTTTTACTCTTTTGTAATAATATAATTTAACACATACATCGCACAGCTGTAAACAAATATTTTCCTTAATCTTATAAGCCTTTGTCTAAGTTGGTGTTTTTTGTTTACCTTTTAAACTTTTTGGTTAAAAATTGAAACATACATTTATCCAATTATGCCCACACAGGATGAGAATCATCAACATCACTATCTTCCATCTCTTGCCCACTGGATGGTCTTCATGGGGCAATAACACGCACGGAGCTGTCGTCTCCTGTGATAACAATGCCTTCTTCTGGAATCCCTCCTGAAGAACCAGCCCAAGGCTATTTTACAGTTAATTTTTTTTTTTTATTTGTTTTCTCTAAACATGTACATGTGTTTGTATGGTTTCCACTTTTTGCTTTCACAAAATTAAAGAGGCTTAAAATTTAATAACAATAACAATAAGATGAGGACTAGAAACAAAAACCTCGTAAAGAACAAAGATAAATACATTCAGTAAAGAAATCAGAGTATTGCTACAACAAAATATTGAACAATGATAACAATAATAATGCAAAAAAAGTAACATTCGCATTGTCAGATAAAAGTTTGTCTATCATCGAATGCTTTGACTCTGAGGTTCAGTATGGAGTCATCAGTTAACTTTTTTTTTTTTTTCTCAAAATCTCAAAAAATAGAGAATATTTATTTTTGTAAATAAAAATAAAACATAATTTCAAAAAACAGATCATGGCAAATATTAAAAACAATAGAAAAAGCAGAAATACTTCAAAATCATTCTACTTCATGTGGATACACCTGATATTAAAATTGGAAAAAATATATTATTATAAAGGGAAATTACAAATATAATTTACTTATAAATGAGGATACAATATCCTAAACAACATATTAACAAGTTGAATTAAAAATTATTGTTCAAGTAATGTACTTTGGTCAAAATTAAATCCAATTTATGTGAGAATTAGTCACTATTTTTTTTTTTTTCTTTCCCTCACCTCCTCCCTCTTTCTCACTCTGCTCTACCCTTCCCCCACTGCCCACTAGGTCATTAATTGTCATTAATGGTCCTCATATCAAAGTTGAATACATAGAATTCATGCTTCTCCATTCCTGTGATGCTTCACTAAGAATAAGGTGTTTCACCTCCATCCATACAAATGCTGCAAAATCTACATCTTTAATGGCTGAATAGTATTCCATGGTATGTTTGTGTGTGTGTGTGTGTGTGTGTGTGTATACATATACATATCACAGCTTGCCAATCCATTCCTGGGTTGAGGGGCATTTAGGCTGTTTCCACATTTTAGCTATTGTAAATTGAATTGCAATAAAAAGGCTAGTACAAGTATCTTTATAATAAAAGTTTTTTTTTTTTTTTTTTTTTTTTTTTTTTTCATTCTGGATAGATAACCAGTAATGGGATCACAGGATCAAACGGGAGGTCTAGGTTGAGTTCTGCAGTATGGCTTCTCCATACTTTCTTCCAAAAAGGTTGCATTAGTTTACAGTCCTACCAGCAGTGGAAAAGGGTTCCTTTCTCTCCACAGCCGTGCCAGCCCTGCAGTTCTGAGATTTTGTGATATAGACCATTCTCGCTGGGGTTAGATGATATCTCAGGCTGGTTTTAATTTGCATTTCTCTAATAATTAGGATTGATGAGCATTTTCTCATATGTTTGCTGGCAATTCGACTGTCTTCTTGAGAAGGTTCTGTTCATCTCTCTTCCCCATTGATGTATGGGATTGTTGGCTTTTTTCATGTGGATTAATTTAAGTTCTCTATATCCTAGTTATTGAGTTTTTGTCTGATTCGAAATATGCAAATATCCTTTCCCGTTGGATAGGTTGTCCATTGCTTTGGTTGTTGTCTCCTTAGCTGCACAGAAGCTTTTCAGTTTAATTAAATCCCATTTCTTTATTTTTGTTGTTGCAATTGCCATGGCAGTCTTCTTCATAAAGTCTTTCCCCAGGCCAATATCTTCCAGTGTTTTTCCTATTCTTTCTTTGAGGATTTTTATCATTTCATGCCTTAAATTTAAGTCCTTTATCCATCTTGAATCAATTTTTGTGAGTGGAGAAAGGTGCAGGTCCAGTTTTTGTCTTTTACATGTGGATATCCAGTTCTCCTAGCACCATTTATTGAATATGGAATCTTCCCCCCAGTGTACATTCTTGTTTGGTTTATCAGAGATTAGGTGGTTGTAAGTTGTTGGTTTCAATTCCTGGTTTTCTATTCGATTTAAATGTCTATGTCTCTATTTTTGTGCCAGTACCATGCTGTCTTGACCACTATGGCCTTGTAGTACAGTCTAAAATCTGGTATGCTGATGCCCCGGGCTTTGTTTTTATTGCTAAGAACTGCCTTAACTATCTGAGGTTTTTTCTGGTACTGTACAAAATGCAGAATCATTTTTTCCAAGTCTTAAAAATAGGATATTGGTATTTTAATAGGGATGGTGTTGAATCAGTAGATTGCTCTGGGAAGTATAGACATTTTAAAGAACCCCAAAGACTCAACCACAAGACTCTTGGAAATCACCAAAAAATATAGAAATGTCTCAGGATATAAAATCAAAGTCCATAAGTCAGTTGCCTTTGTATACTCCAATAACAGCCAAGATGAGAGGCTAATTAAGGACACAACTCCCTTCACCATAATCCCAAAGAAAATGAAATACCTAGGAATATTCCTAACAAAAGAAGTGAAGGACCTCTATAAAGAAAATTAGGAAACCCTAAGAAAGGAAATAGCAGAGGACTTTAACAAATGGAAGAACATACCATGCTCATGGCTGGGAAGAATCAACATTGTTGTTAATTTTTTCTTTAATAAATAAAAGGATTACATGCTAAAAATAACTAAAAATATATAGTTTAGTAAATAAAACCAGTA
>CAUYPK010132646.1:0-14121 GCA_963574355.1 Loris lydekkerianus
CTTTCACATGAAGGCTATAACCCAACTATACCACAAGACTATGAGGAAAGGACCAAGGAAGGGGAAGGGAGAGGGGAGGTTTGGGTGGAGGGAGGGTGATGGGTCGGGCCACATCTATGGTGCATATTTTTATCTATAATAAAAAAAAAAAAAAAGCCTTAGACCAGAGATTGGCAATTTCTTCTTCTGTAAAAGGGCCAGATAGTAAAAATTTTAGGCATTACAGATCTGTTAAGTCTCTGGTGCAACTACTGAACTCAGCCCTTTGCATCTATTAAGATATTCACAGGATTTTTCTTCTTTCATTGGTTAATATGGTAAATTATACTGACGAATTTTGAAATGTTGAAAGAGAATGCAGCCACACACAATATGTAAAATACGGCTGTTGGTCAATAACATTTTATTTACAAAAACAGATGGTGTGGCCCGGCGCAGCAGCTCACGCCTGTAATCCCACCACTTTAGGAGGCCAAGGTGGGTGAACTGCCCTGAGCTCACAGGTTTGAGACCATCCTGAACAAAAGTGAGAACCCTTCTCTAAAAAAAACTAAAAATAGCCAGGCGTTATGTTGGGCACCTGTAGTTCCAGCTACTCAGGAGGCTGAGGCAAGAGAATCACTTGAGCCCAAGACTTTGATGTTGCTGTGAGTTATGATGCCACTTGAGCCCAAGACTTTGATGTTGCTGTGAGTTATGATGCCACAGCACTCTACCAAGGATGACAAAGTAAGACTTTGTCTCAAACAAACAAACAAAAAAAACCAAAAAATAACAAACAGATGGCAGATGGTAGGCTAGATTTGGCTCCAGAGCTATACTTCATCAACCTCCTACCTTAGCTTACTTTACTGGGTTTATAACCTTAGTATTTATCAGATGAAATAAACTAGCATGCATATATGCCAGATACCATGCTAAAAACATAGAGAAAGGCTAATGGAGAAAGACATATAGTTATGTTCAAAAGTGAGGTAGGAAGCAGGAGTAAAAAGCCCCAGTGCTGACTGACAGGAATCACCAGAGGCATAACTAAGAGAGCACTTGCCCTGACTCTGGTAGGACTTTAAGGTATTTTTATAAATGAAATAATTAGTTTTGTATACATCTTGTGTTTAAACATAAGCCTACCTTGGAATAAGAAAGTGCTAGCTGTTGAAACACAGCATCATCTGGTGATTTACTGTACGTGGCAACTCCTTGTTCATCATCATCAAAAGGGTAGTTAACCACCAAAGAACCTACAAGGGAAAAGAGGAAAATGTAACATGCTATGTGTTTCAAGATGGACCATTAGCTTTTCAGTCATGTGAATAAGCTTTTTGAAATACTGTCAGAGAAGGAAAACTATTAAAATTTGCCAAGGTGAATTTCCTCAATAGAAATAAAACATATACTCATTTTCTCAATAGAAGATCAAAATAGGTTAAGTGAGAAAATAAATAGCTATGCAAGATGCCTAAAGGTTACCTTAACTAGAAAAGTCTTGGGAATTTACCTGAATTTACAGGTCAAATTTATATATCAGAGCTGGAACCAGAAGTATACAGGTATAATTTTACTTTTATAATATTTAGGATCAGAAAAATTGTGTGAAATTTGATTTTTTATAGTAAAATCCAGATATATTTAAGGTCATGGAATTTTAAAATAAGAAGAAAGGCTAGTTAAGGTGGTGTGTGCCTATAGTCACAAATACTCTGAGGCTGAGGCAGAAGGATTGCTTGAGCCCAGGAGTTCAAGGCCGTAGTGTACTATGCACTGTGATCGTGCCTATGAATAGCCACTGCATGCCAGCCTGGGCAACAAAGTGATACTGTCCTAAAAAATAAATTAAATAATTAAACAAGGAGAAACTCTCGAAGTACAACTGATCTATCTTCCTCATTTTTCAGATGTAGAATCTAAAACAGAGAGGCTAAAATTAAAATGTCTTATGGATATGAGAAGTAGCCTTAACCCACTAAAATACTAAATATTTATCTTATAGTCATATTAGCATTATTCAGAATTTTTAATGTTCTCCATTAGAAAACAATGCTACTATTTTATAGTCATATTAGAAATTATTCAACTGGAGTTAATCATTTAACTTTTCACAACCTAAGGTAAGGAAAATGATGTTGCCAGGTGTGGTGGTGCTTGCCTGTAACTTAGGAAGCTGAGGGGGGAAGATTTGCTTGAGCCCAGGAGTTTAAGACCAGCCTGTACCATATAGCAAAAAGACCCTGTCTCGTGTTTAAAGAACAAAAACAAAAAAAGTGATGTTTTTCAATATATAAAGGATATCAACTCTCTTCATGGTAATTAGGGTGCTTCTCAGGCAAAAGCCACACACCGCTATTCCCCATCATAGGATTGAATCCTTTATTCTCTGTAAGTCATATTATTTTCATTTATCCATCTGTTCACTTATTCTACCTTCCATTGAGCTTTTCATCTTTGCCCTTTTTTATCATACCACTTCATGGGAACGGAAGTAATGAACCACATGCAACTTTTGAATTCAGATGAAACAATCTGATAATAAAAATACCAGCAAACATTCCCAGAAAAAAAAAAAAAAAGAAAAACTATGTTCATTCTACCCTCAAAATAGTACTAATAAGAACAAGTATGTTTCAATACCTCCTTATACCCAAATTTAATTTCTCAAAAACATTTAATTTCACCCAGGATACATGACCCATGTGTAAAAATTCAAACAGAAAAAAGTCAGCATCAACTTCTATTTAATATGAGGTCTAAAAGATGAGTTCACAAACTCAGGCTGGAAAAAGTGCTACGTACCTCACTGCTGCATGTCACTACGGTCACCTTCAAAGTGCTGCCCTCGGGAAGCTATGCACTGATGCCACTGCCTAGTCTACACTCCAAAGCAATTTTGGAACTTTTTCTGGAATGACCATCAGAGCTGTTGTCATATGTCAAAACACACAACAATAATGAATGCCACTCAGCAAGACACCACCGCACGTCAACATAATACAGCTGTGAGACACTGATATACCAAAGTTATGAAAACTTATCACAGTGTTTGTGCAGTGCTGCCAGTATAAGCGCACAGTGGCAAGTTTACAAACTTAATTGTCAGGCATCATATGATGACAGCTCTGATGGTCATTCCAGAAAAACAATTCCAAAACTGCTTCAAAGGTAGACTAAGAACTAGCATAGGTGAATGTCTTCCCAAGGGGAGTACTTGGAAGGTGACCATAGTAATATTCAGCAATGAGGTATGTAGCATTTTTTCTAGGATGAGTTTGTGAACTTAATCATCAGACTTTATACAGTCTTTCAAATGGCTAATTTTCTAAGATTTCCCCCAAAATTCATAGAAGACTTAAAGTCCTTCTACCAAATAGCCTATCTCCAAAATAATTAGTACCAACACTGAAAGGACAATGAGCAACAAAAGAAGAAAAAATTAAAATTAAAAAACTTTTAGGCATCAAAAGGCATTATTAAGAAAAGAAAAAAGACAACCTACAGAATGGGAGAAAATATTTGCAAACCAGCTGTTAAGGGTGTAGTATCAAGAATATTTTTTTTAAAAAACTTCTTACACCTCCACACAAAAAGACAAAAACCAAATTAAAAATTGGGCAAAATACATGAACAGATATTTCTCCAAAGAAAATATACAGATGGCCAGCAAGCACATGAAAAGATGCCCAAACATCATCAGTCATCAGGAACATGCAAATCAAAACCATAATGAAGTACCACTTCCTAGCCACTAGGATGGCTATCATTTTAAAATACAAAATAAGTGCTGGCAAGGCCATGAAGAAATTTGAACCCTCATACATTGCTGGTAGGGATGTAAAATGGCTCAGTCCCTGTGGAAAACCAGTTCTTCAAAAAGCTAAACATGGAATTATCATATTATTATTATTTTTGAGATAAAGTCTCAAGAGTCTCAAGCTGTCACCCTGGGTACAGTGCCGTGACATCACAGCTCACAGCAACCTCAAACTCCTGGGCTTAAGCAATTCTCTTGCCTCAGCCTCCCAGGTAGCTGGGACTACAAGCACCTGCCACAATGCCTGGCTATTTTTTTTGTTGTTGTTGCAGTTGTCATTGTTGTTTTAGCTGGCCCGGGCCAGGTTCGAACCCACCACCCTCAATGTATGAGGTCAACGCCCTGCCGACTGAGCTACAGGTGCAGCTCAGGAATTATATGTTAATTCCACTCCTACGTAATACCAAAAAAAATTAAAAACAGGGACTCAGATACTGGTATGCCAGTGTTCATAGCAGTATTATACATAATAGTCAAAAAGTAGAAATAATCTAAATGTCCCCCAATATAAATAAGTGGATTAAAAAATGCATATACACATGTATGTATACATACATAAAAATATTAGCCACTGAAAGGAATGAAGTACTGATATATGCTACACACAAATGAACCTGAAAACATAATGTTATGTGAAAAAAGCCAGACACAAAAGGTCATTGTGTGATTCCATTTATATGAAATATCCAGAATAAATAAATCCATAGAAACAGAACAAAGATTGGTGGTTACCAGAAGAGGCTGAGGGAAGAGGGGAATTTTGGGAAGCAAATTGTTTGGGTATGAGGTATCCTTTTAGGGAAATAAAATATTTTGGAACAAGACAGAGGTGGTAGTTGCAAAACGTTGTGAATGTACTAAATGTCTCTGGAATTACATGAGCTTCATCTCAATAAAAAAAAAGTTAGTATCAGGCGGTGCTTGTGGCTCAAAAGAGTAGGGTGCTGGCCCCATATGCCAGAGATGGCGGGTTCAAACCTGGCCCCAGCCAAAAACAGCAAAAAAATAAAAATTAAAAAAAACCCTTAGTATTGAAGTTTATAGTAAAGAATCTTTCTTTTCCCTATATTCTTTCAAAATCCTTCTAAGTTATTAAGTTGGCAGTAAAGGGGATCAGAGAATACCACTCCAAAGTATGCCACTTTGGCATAGTAATTACTTTGAGCTAAAGGCAACTGAGAAACAGCAGATGAAGGAAGGGCTCTCTTGCCTTCCCTCTTTTTGCCTAAAGGGGGACATAATTTCTCATGAGAAAGGTACCTTCCCAGTACCAGAAAGAAGAGAACATTCTCAACATCAATGCCAAGATGAGTCTACACAAACAAACCCTACCAAAATAACCCTTACCTTTCATTAGTTTCTCCCATATATTTCCACCACTTTACCAAATTTACCACCCTTAGAAGCCCATCCCTCTTTTCCTTTCTCTAGTCACTTTTCCATAACTTTCTGCCCTTTGTAAAAAGATCAGTGAAATCCTCAAGCTAACTGCTCCTTTGAGGGTTTCACTTTCTTCCTACAACCCGCCCATAAAAACATGAACATCAAATAAAATTTGTATACTTTTCTGTTACTGTTAATCTGTCTTTTGCCAACTTAATTCACATGCTCCAAATGCAGAACCTAAGAGGGTAGGGGAAAGTTTTTTCTTCCCTACAGCATACAAGATATCCTCCTTTATATTTCTTTGCCAAGATTTCAAAACCCATTTAAGGACTTTAAGATGAGAAAACAAAATATGTCACAGAAAAAAAGATGTCTGCGTGATTGAAGATGCCTAGCCCTCACAGTGCCAAGGTCTTGAGACCACATCTGTAAATCTATGTGGGAACACAACTATTTTTAACTTTTTATTTTTAGCCAACGTGATATGTGACTTATTCAGAGAATATCTTTAATGCTCTAAATGGAAGTATTTTGTACCCAAAATGGCATGAAATATTTAAAAAGAAAACAAAAACTTATTTTGTCAACCAGGGTGCTACTTCATTAATTCCTATCTGACTCTTGGGAACCAACTATGATTTTTGTTTTGTTTTTCTACAACTACTGCCAATCTTTTGAAGCAATTTTTAAGGAATCTTAATTTATTTCCTAAAAGTAAAAATCCATAAATATGTTCTGTCCTTCTAAAGTGGTCATATACTCTACAGGCCATGAAATCTTAACTATGATACTTCTTTTGGACATTCCAACAAACATTGACACGAAATTTCTTCCCTATTTTTCCTGGTGCTACCATTTGTCACTCTTTTTTTTTTTTTTTTTAATTCACATACCACATAATTCACTTATATTATATTCACAGGGTTATAGAACCATTACTACTATCCAGTTATAGAATTTTCATGACTCAAAAACACACTCCCCCCCCCACCCCGCAGTCACTCTCTTCTTCCCTCCCTTCCCACTAGTATCTATCCCATCCCAAGGCAACTATTATATCTACTCTGTTTTTATGGATTTTTCTATTTTGAACATTTTTTCTTTTCTTTTTTTTTTTTTTTTTTTGAGACAGCCTCAAGCTGTAGCCCTGGGTAGAGTGCCATGGCATCACAGCTCATAGCAACCCCCAACATCTGGGTTCAAGCGAGTCTCCTGCTTCTGCCTCCCAAGTAGCTGGGACTACAGGCACCCCCCACTATTTTTTGGTTGTAGCCGTCATTGTTGTTTGGCGGGCCCAGGCTGAATTCGAACCCACCAGCTCAGGTGTATATGGCTGGCACCTTAGCCACTTGAGCCACAGGCGCCGAGCCTATTTTGAAGATTTTCTAAAAATAAAATCATGCAATATGTGGTTTCTTGTGACTGGCTTCTGTCACTTAGCATAATGTTTTCAAGGTTTGTCTATGTTGCAGCATTATCAGTATTTCGCTTTTTTTTTGAGACAGAGTCTCACTTTATCACCCTTAGTAGAGTGCTGTTACATCATAGCTCACAGCAACCTCAAACTCTTGGGCTCAAGTGATTCTCTTGCTTCAGCCTCCTGAGTAGCTGGGACTACAGGTGAACGCCACAACATCTTGCTGTTTTTAGAGACTGGGTCTCACTCTGGCTTAGGTTGGTCTCCTCAACTCCTGAGCTCAGGCAATCCACCTGCCTAGGCCTCCCAGAGTGCTAGGATTACAGGTGAGCCACCATGCCCAGCCTTTCCTTCACTTCTTTTCATGCCAAATATCTCACTGTATGGATAAACCACATTTTATTTATCCATTCACCAGTTGATCATTATTTGGGTTGTTTCTAGGTTTTGATTATTATGAATAATGCTGAATGAACATTCATGTACACTGAACATTAATGAATATGTACACTATACACTGAATGAACAGTGAGTTTTATATGTGGACATGTTTTCAATTCTCTTGGGTACTGATAACTTCACTCATTCACAAAAACCTAGTTGGACACTGTGATAATTTTTTTTTTTCTTTGAAACAGAGTCTCACTTTGTCACCCTCAGTAGAGTGCCATGACATCACAGCTCACAGCAACCTCCAACTCTTGGGCTTAAGCGATTCTCTTGCCTCAGTCTCCCAAGTAGCTGGGACTACAGGCATCCCATCACAACACCCAGCTATTTTTTTGTTGCAGTTGTCACTGTTGTTTGGCAGGCCCAGGCTGGGCTCGAACCCACCAGCCTCGGTATATTTCGCTGGTGCCCTAATCACTTGAGCTACAACACCGAGCCTGTAATAATTTTTAATCAAACTCTTGAACTGATCCATTCCTGCTCAATTATATGGAGGTGTATAAGCTCAGAGACTACATGACAATGGGGCCACTTTGCTGCAGTTAACACATTAACTGCCACATGAGTTGTATTTAACTTATGCTTGTTGTGAGCCTGAGGCCTTATGAAGCATATATAACTCACATGTCTCTTAACCTATCTAGACCTAATAAAACAGTGTGGCACCAAGGAAGAAACTTTTTTTTTCTAGTGTGGCAATGTGTTGAAGATAAAGCAAGTAAAAGATAAGAGACTATCCAGATCTAAATTTACATAAAGGAGTTTATTAAACTTTAGGGAGAAAATAAGACTAAACATGCAGATCTGTAAGTGTTCAATTTTTATGAATAACAAAGGTAGTGTTATCAAGTTCCTAATGTGAAAGATAAATATAAAGTATGAAGAAGTTTGAGAGGAGGAAGAGAAAGAGGGGGAGAACATAGAAGGGGAAAAGAAGAAGGGGGTGAAAGGGAAAGAGGGAGGTGAGAGAAGAGAGGAGGAAGGAGTGGAGACAAGAGGAGGAAAAGAGAGAGAAAGAAAGGGGGGAAACAGCCAGGAAACTGGCCTAAAAAGTAATGCAAAAAGACCTTTAATGTTTTCTGCCATAGGATACTCACTTTAAGAAAGCATAAGACTATAAACATAAAAAATTCCACTAGGGTTTCAAACGCTCTTAACCAGAACTAATCAGTGAAATACTAATCAGTTGACATACCTCCGTGCAGGTTTGCTGACAGGACAAATGGATAGGACTTCATCCAACTCATTACAGCAATAGTTTCTGGTTGGGTAGGATCTGTGATCTGAACAAACTGGTCTGGAAAATTGCGATTCAGGTCAAAGTTATTGCTGTTATTTCTGCCAATGACACTTGTTGAATCTCCTGTATGACAAAGGATTGAAATTCAAGCCATTTTCACTTACATTTTAATCCAACTCATACTACTTCAGCTCTATTATCTCAAAGGTAAACATGAACACATGAACACATCAGGCTTCACAGTTATACTATGATTAAAACCCATCTTTTTTACATTTTTTAAAAAAAATTTGTCTCCAGATTTTCTGAACAGAGAGGTAAAACTATTTTCACCCTCTGGGCATGCTCTGAAAACAAAACAAATCCAACTATGCAAAGTATATTAAAGCACTGCTCAACTGTCAACAATCCACATACAGTGGCATGATCATAATGTTGAGTAGGAATTACTCATCAGTGCGGGACTCTATACTTCTATCTGCATATATACAAAGTAAATTAAGACATGGTAAAAAAAAAAAAGACCAAAGGAAAAGAATAAAATTGTGGCATGTTCACATTAAAATGATCACAAAAAAGTAAAGTTAGCAAGAATATAGTTGGATGTTTAAATAGATGAAGTAGAAAGAGTTCAATTTAACTGCACATATTTCATTTTAATAAGGAGTGGGAGCCCTACTATTGTCTTTATAATGAGAAAAATTGCCAGTGAATGAAAAAACTGGCTCACATCTATAATCCTAGCACTTGGGGAGGCCAAGATGGGAGGATTGCTTGAAAAATTAGCCAAGCATCATCATTGGCACCTGTAGTCCCAGCTACTCAGGAAGCTGAGGCAGGAGGATTGTTGGAGCCCAGGAGTTTTAGGTAGATGTGAAGTGGCCTGAGGCCATGGCACTCTATCCCAGGCAACAGAGCAAGACTCTGTGTCTCAAAACAAACAAAAAACCTGAATCGCATGGCTCACTAGTAGTAATTAGTTCCACCATTCTGAAAGGTTTGGGGAAGATGTAGGAGGGATTTGTGAAGTTGACAAAGAATGAGATCCACAGGGAAAGAATCTGAGTAATATGTATGCATATAAGGATTAGCTTGAGCCTATTTGTTTGTTCAAGAGAGCCTCTAGGTACTAATGACCAGTTGATTCTTCCAGTGGTTAGGTCAGTAAGTCCTGTGGCTGCATACCAGACTGTACTGTCTAGTTTACTCACAGCTAGCATTGTCTGCAAAGAATCGTGGGCTAGGAGAAGATGGATTCTTGCTCTTGTAATATTCTGCATAAGGTGACCTGTGTAAATTGGCTCTCCCAGCCCTGGCTATATTGCCCCAGAAGAAATAGGCTTGCCCAGAGAAGGCAGAAGAATAAGAAATCAATAGTTTAGCAGGTTTAAAATGTACTAACTTCAAAAGACACCTGGTTTGATTTTTCACTTATGAAATAAGGTTCCCAGTATAAAAATTTAATAAGAAATACTATTAAAATGAAATAATTTTTAAAAATCCTCCACAATTTTTAGTAAATATAAGTCATTACCAAGTGAAAAATGCCGTTAAATATTAAACTTTATCACATAATCGTTGAATGAACTGGCCTATTTTATAAGAATACAAGAGCCAAACCCATTGTAAATCACAAGAAAAAAATAGGAAGAAATTCCAGGAAACAACCAGACTATACTTTACCTTCCTGGGACTTTTCATAGCCATCAGGATTCATGGATGGCATAAGGTGAATTCTAGTGCTACGAACCAAATCTGTGACTTCAGAGTCTGTTCCAAAGTTCTTACAAAGATATTCAATAAGGTTCAATAGCAGTTCTCTTCCAACCACTTCATTGCCATGCATATTTCCAATGTACTTAAATTCTGGTTCACCTGCAAATCAAATAATTATTTTTTATTTATTTATTTTTTATTTGTTTTTGGCCAGGGTTGAGTTTGAACTCGCCACCTTCGGCATATGGGGCTGGTGCCCTACTCCTTTGAGCCGCAAGCACCATCCAAACAAAATAATTAAATTGAAGACTTCTTTCTGTTTTCAATTATCATGGTCCCTCTGGTTTTTTTTTTCCCCCAACACATATAAATCCTGAACAAAAAATTTAAGGAGACATTTATTTTGCCAAAGGAAGAAGAAAAACCTTCACAAATCTCTTATAAAATAGGTTCCTTACTAATACATACATCTGAGCATGCTCAAAGCATATATATGCCATGTAATATGAAAATAAAAATACGATCAGAAGAAATCTAATCTATTCACATATTAAATATTTTCCGCAATATGGATTATCAAATGGATTTTTTTTCTTTTCTGAGAAAAGATGGGTTACATTTTCTTTCTTTCTCTTGTTTTAATTTTTAGTTAGGTTTTCTTAATTCCAATTATACATAGTACAGGTGACCTTGCTGGATGAAACGTAGTAATAAAGAAGTTTTGAGAGGCACTCCTGATTAATTAATTATGCATAAAACCATACCAATTACCTGGTTCATGGACACCTGGATTATCAGATATCTCCATCACATAAAGTTCTCTTGACTCTACTGATTTTCCCAATGAATAAAGGTGAGTGATGTTAGGATATTCATTCGCAAACCTTCTCAAAAAGATTTCCATATCAGGGAAATGGTGGTGGTGAAAGTCTTTTGGCTGAATTGGTTGCTGAGAGGATGATGTTCCAGGAGGAATATTAGGTACAGCAACTGTGCTAGCAGTTGCCACAGCCTCAGTTGGGTCAGAGATTACTTTAGTTACAGTCGGCTGGAGGGAAAAATCCACCTCTATGGCTGGTCCTTCTTTGACCACTATATTACTAATAGTTGAGGGCATATACCTGAAAAAAAATTTTGAAAAATTTGTGAAGACACACAATGCTTTAACATTATGAACACCTGGCAGCCTTTTCATAGTCTTGCACTTAGTGGTCTATAAAAACTCAAACTAAGGCCCAGTATAATGGCTCAGGCCTGTAATCCTAGCTCTCTGGGAGGCTGAGGTGAGTGGACCGCTTGAGCCCAGGAGTTCAAGACCAACCTGAGCCACAGCAAGATACCATCTATACTAAAAACAGAAAAACTAGCCGGGCATTGTGGTGGGTGTCTGTAATCCCAGCTATTTGGGAGGCTAAGGTAAGAGGATCACTTGAATCCAAGAGTTTGAGGTTGCCGTAAACTAGGCTGATGCCATAGCACTCAACCCCAGGTCAACAGAGGAAGACTCTGTCTCAAAAAACAAAATAAAAACAACAACAGCCAGGCATGGTGGCTAACACCTGTAATCCTAGCACTCTGGGAGGCTGAAGCAAGTGGACTGCCTAACCTCACAGGTTTGAGACCAGCCTGAGCCAGAGTGAGACCTCATCTCTAAAAATAGCTGGGCGTTGTGGCAGTGCCTGTAGTTCCAGTTACTTGGGAGGCTGAGGCAAGAGAATCGCTTAAGCTCAAGAGTTTGAGATTGCTGTGAGCTGTAATGCCATGGCACTCTACCAAGGGTGACAATGATACTCTGTCTCAAAAAAAACAAAAACAAAAACAAAAATAAAAACGAAAAAACTTCAAACTATATAGATATATAAATTTAAGAGCTTTAGGATGTTTCTTCACAAATAATCACATATAAAATCCTTTTTTTTTTTTTTTTTTTTTTTTTTTGAGACAGGGTCCTGCTCTGTTGCTCAAGCTAGAACTCAGTGACATCATCATACCTCCCTGAAACCTCAAACTCCTGGCTTCAAGCAATCCTGTTGCCTCAGCCTCCCAAGTGGCTAGAACTATAGTTGTGCACAACCACACCCAGCTAATTTTTTATTTTTTGTAGAGATAGGGTACCACTAGGTTGCTCAGGCTGATATTGAACTCTTGACTTCAAACAATCCTCCCACGTCAGCCTCCCAAAGTTCTAAGCACTGTGCCTAGTCCAGATTAAGTCTTTAAGAACTATTTCTCTTACCAAATCTTCTCAGGTACTATACACTAGAATGTTTACCAAGAAAATACATTCAAGGAAAGAATACTGAAAGATAGAAGCTGTTAATTGATTAGAATCATTGCTTTAATAGTCAAAGAATGGGAGAATGTGAATGAGAACAGCCATTTGCTGCTGTGCCTGAGCAAGCACCAGCCATCCCTTAATAAATCATTCATTTTGTCTGCAGTGTCTACCTCCGTGTCTCTGACTAGGCCACTGGACAGCAATATCTGGCACAGCGAGCAGGATACGGCTGGACCCAACCTGGTTGACTGTCTACTGAATCTCCAGTCTCTGACCTTAAGATAAACATTTACAGTTTTTAAAGAAGACATCGTAGGAGGGTGGAGTAAAATGGTTGCCAAGTAACAGCTTCCCCACACCTGGGCATGGTGAGTCTGGGGAGATAAGACTCCAGGCATCTCTGGCTGGTGGGATCTGCCTATAATCATCCCTTTGAGGATACAGGGAGTCAGTAAGGGAACTTCTAGACCCCAAGAGGAGGACAAAAACAGTGGAAAACTGGCAAGTGGTTGCATGTGTTCCATCAACCTAATCCTGCTGGCAGCCATAAGAACAAGCAGCAGTGAGACTGCAAACTGGAAAGGCCTTACCTGTGAACTGTTTCGGTGTTTTTGGACTTGGTACTCGGTTGAACTGCCTTGGGGAGAGCTTGAGCAGGAGTGTGGAGAACTTTGGGCATCGTCTGGGGCCCCAGACTGAGCACCTGAGCCTGACGGAGCTAATAGTGTGTGGCGCAGGGAGCCATTGTGAGAAAACTGCCCTGGCAAGCTCCACCCTCAGTGTAGCAGAGCAAGGCTTGGGTGGGAGCTAGTAATCTAGTGACTGAGCAGCCTAAAGGCGGGGACTGAGCTGCCTTGCAGCCTTAACCCTCAGGGGCAGAGTGAGACCGGTTTTGGCACACTGGAGACTAGGGCTGTTGCCCTGGGTAGAGTGCCGTGGCGTCACAGCTCATAGCAACCTCAAACTCCTGGGCTTGGCGCTGCCCAGACCTCCATTAGAGCTGCGCAGCGACCCCCGATCCATGACCCATGCCCGCCAGGCCTCCGCAGGAGCCGCGCAACCCTACGTCCTACCTACTGTACCATCCTGGCCTCCACACAAGCCCGCTCGTCTGGTGGGACTCTGGTAGCAGCATGCCCTCTGCAGCCCTCCCTGCCTCTGCACAGAGCCCTTCTCCTGGCCAGAGACTGCTGAAGCCTTGGGCTCTCTGTGCCAAAGTCACTGGGCGCCAGGCACTCCCAGAACTGTGCGCACCACCTCCCGCCCTGTTGCTGGATTGGGTGTGTCACACTTTGGAGCTGCTTCCACAACCAGAACTCCCTGGCTGGGGCAGCCCCAGAGGAACTACACAGGGTCACTCCCTACAAAGATCCAGCAACAATAGAGTGATCCCTCTGGTGTCTAATCTTGGAAAGACACCTCCCCAACTCTGAGAACAGCCAGAGGCAACGGTGAAAAACAATCATGAGGGGAAATCAGCAGAAAAACTCTGGAAATACGAATAATCAGAGTAGATCAACTCCCCCAAGGATCAATGGGGCAGACACAGCACCAGATCCCATGCACAAACAAATAGCTGAGATGTCAGAAATTGAATTCAGAATCTAGATAGCAAATAAGATTGAATTAGAATACCAAGCAGTAACCCAAAAGATATCTCAAGAATTCAATGAATTCAAAGACCAAACGACCAAAGATTTTGACACATTGAGACAAGAAGTTGCAGCCCTCAAAGATCTGAGAAACACAGTAGAATCCCTCAGTCACAGAATGGAGCAAGCAGAAGAAAGGATTTCTGACACTGAAGACAAAGCTTTCCAATGCTCCCA
>CAUYPK010132647.1:0-14336 GCA_963574355.1 Loris lydekkerianus
TTCAAAAATAAAAATATATACCCAAAACAATTACAATAATTGAGGAATCAGTAGGTTAAATGCTTTTCAATATTTATTTCTAAAGAAAAACTGTAAACTAGCAACAACAACTTTAAAACTTTAAATAAAGTGCAGAAAACCATAGCTTAACAGGTAATCAAGCTAAATCACAAAGGTTAAAATCCTTCAAAACTGGATTCCTTATCATCATCATCTGTATGTACAAACAGAGCTTCAGCTGTATATGATGTGAGGGTATCAGCATAGACATTGTCATCATCACTGAATTGGAGATATCATCATCACTGCTGTCAGTCTCATACAAAGCACAGTCTTTATTTACAAGACTTTACTGCCTTAAATGGGGTTTTCACTTAATTAAATGTGCCATTAAATATTGTGGGTTAAATAGTTCAGTGGAATACAGCTCAGTTCAGCCGCCTACCTCTTCAGCTCAGCCGACTTGTGGACTGAGCTGAAGCACCACCCCCTCAAGCAGACGGCGACTGGAGACTACATGCATTTGATTAGGTGCGCGTGCACCGAATCAAATAACCTGTATGATCCGAGTATATACGGTATCTGCTAATTTTGGTATCTGCCAGAGGTTGTAGAAACAATCTCCCACAGATACCTAGGGAAAGCCATACTGAAAGGAAATGGGCCAGATGACTGCAACATGAGCTGTAGGATACCCCATTGAGGAAAAGCTAATTCTAGACTGTTGCCAAATAGTTTGTATATTCTGTAGTGCTATTCTCACACCTCATCAGAAACTGGGAAGAGGCCAGGTGCTCGTACCTGTAATCCCAGCAATTTTGGGAGCTGGAAGCAGGAGAATTTCTTGAGGCCAGGAGTTAGAGACCAGCCTGGATGAGACCTCATCTCTACAAAAAAATTTTAAAACTTAGCTGGGCATGTAGTGTACCTATGGTGCTAGCTATGTGTGGGGAGTCACTTGAATCCAGGAGTTCAAGCTTACAATAAACTATTGTAGTGCCACTGCACACTCCAGCCTGTGCAACAGACCCAGACCCTAAAAGAGAGAGAGAGAAACTGGGAGGTGAATAGAAACTGTCCCCTGACCTCCAGGTCCTTATCAGCCTCCTATTCCTATTCTGGGAAGTTCACGCAGCATTCTTCTAAAACTCAGATAAGCTTCAGTTCAAGCCTTTGCCTATGTGGCTTATGTGGATACAGGCAACCTTACCAGGGTGCCATAGTAGAGTTATTCCCATACAGCTTTCTCAGAGTTTAAGGGTTCTATAAGGTTACCCAGAGGAGAAAATATGACTGAAAACAAAACCAAGAAATCTGAATTCCAATCTCTACTTTGTGACTCTTATTTTTTTTTTTTTTTTTTTGAGACAGTGTCACTATGTCGCCCTTGGTAGAGTGCTGTGGTGTCACAGCTCACAGCAATCTCAGACTTTTGGGCTTAGCTTCCTCAGTTTCCCCAGTAGCTGGGACTACTACAGGTGCCCACCACAACGCCTGGCTATTTTTTGTGGCAGTTGTCATTGTTGTTTAGCTGGCCTGGGCCGGGTTTAAACTCTCCAGCCTCTGTATATGTGGCTGGTGCCATAAACCACTGTGCTACAGGCACCGAGTCTGTGGCTCTTTTTTTAAATCTGTGAAATAATTTATATTTTTTGTTTGTGTGCTTTGGTGCGGGAGGATGGTAGGTTTCTATCTCCTCTTACTCAGATGTTAAGTGCACGAGAACAGGGATTTTTGTCTATTTTGTCCACTATTGTAGTCCGAGAGCTGAGATAAGTGACAAGCACATGGTGTGGTGATATAGGAGGTGGACTTTGGCTACCTGCCTGAGCCTTGAGCCAAAGCTTAACTCTGTTTACAATACTGACAGCTTTGAAAATAACATAGCAACCACTGCAACCAATGGAGCAGGGGTCCGCCAGCCACAGTCAAAGCTGGCATAAACTGGTTACCACCAAGATAAGCCCACAGTAGATACTCAGAGGCTGGGCGCTGTGGCTCATGTCTGTAATTCTAGCCCTTTGGGAGGCTGAGGTGGATGGATTGCCTTAGCTCAGGAGTTCGAGACCAGCCTGAGCAAGAGCAAGACCCTGTTTGTACTAAAAATAGAAAAACTAGCCAGGTGTCCTGGCAGGCACCTATAGTCCCAGCTACTTGGGAGGCTAAAGCAAGAGGATGTCTTTAGCTCAAGAGTTTGAGGTTGCTGTGGGCTATGATGATGCCACAGCACTCTACCCAGGGCAATGGAGTGAGACTCTTGTCTCAGAAAAAAAAAATGCATGCTTATAGACCTTTTGCCTCATTTCGATATTAAAAATCATGTCCAATGGTGGAGATTTAACATGCTAATGAGATATGCGATGTATGAAGAAGCATGATGCTGGATGGGCACCTGCCAAAAAAACTCTGCCTCTACGTGTTACTCTGATTTCAATGCTAGCATCAAACTTTCTTCCCCATGGCCAGGTATGGTGGCTCATGCCTGTACTCCTAGCACTCTTGGGAGGCTTAGGTGGGTGGATTGCCTGAGCTCAGGAGTTTAAGAGCAGCCTACACAAGAGCAAGACCCTCGTCTCCAAAAAAAAAAAAAAAAAAAAAAAAAAAAAAGCTGGGCATTGTGGTATATGCCTTAGTCCCCGCTACTTGGGAGGTTGAGGCAAGAGAATCGCTTGAGCCCAAGAGTTGGAGGTTACTATGAGCTATGACAACACAGCACTCTAGCCTGGAGCAACAGAGTGAAACTCTGTCTCAAAAAAAAAAAAAAAAAGTTCTCCAGTCCTTTGTTTGGAGAGCCAGTCTGGTTGTTCCTTAACCAATACTGTCTCAGTTTTGTTACATCCAGCAAACTCCTCCCTCACCCAAAGCCTTGCCGGTATAAATTCTTTTTCTGATCTCCTGCCAATTTCTATTGACTTGGGGGGCAAGAACCCAGTGATTGGTAACAATAGTAAAGATTCTGTAAACTTTTGGACAAATGAAATGAAGTGCAAGGTATTTTAATGTATTTTGTTAGTATGTGTGTGTGTGCATTTATAGACTTAAAATCTGCTCTCAGATCATTTGCAGAAAACTCATACAGGAGACGCAAAGAAAATGACTTTACCTTTTATTTAGGGAACTCAATTAAAACAGCTTGAGATAAGGCTCACTTAACCGCAGAGTGAATAATTACATGGCACCCAAATGGGTCTTTTATTAGTGCTATTATAATAAACCCTAGTGACACACAGCTTTGACATATGATTCTTTGTAGTAACAGAAAACAGGGGGGTCCAACTTTTCCACTGTTTTGGTCTATGCCTGCTAGTTTCCCAGTGATCTCCCTGGGCTCACTTTTTCTCTTTTTCTCAGGCAATGAGAAAATATAATGTAGAGTAGGAAAGAAACTGCAGGTCAAGGGAACTACCCCTGGTTCTGATCATAACAAGTTATTCATTTCTCTCTTTTGGGCCAGTTTCTTCATTTTTATATGTTAGTGTGTAAATGACATGTGTCATTATAGCCCTTTTATAAAGAAAACATGGCTCAAAGAGATGGAGTAAATTGCTGAAGATCACTAATTAACATTTAGAGCCTGTGACTTTGAGCAAGTCTGACTCCAAGTTCTACAACAACAGTGAGCTGCTCAGATCTCCAAGCCCCAGTCCTTTCCCTCTCTTTATCATCTCCTTGAACTAGCAGGTATTTTTGCCTGGTTTGCTCTAATCTCAGCGTCTACAACTTTGCCTGGGATAGTGACAGGAATTTTGCCTACTTTGAAAAGTGTTCTGAGAGGTTTATGGATAGAATTCTGCCAGAGTCCACAAGAAAAGAGAGGAGACCAGTCCAGGATGGAGGCTTTCTTTTAAAGGAGCAGAATGGAGTCTCACCAGAAGTCAGCTCAGCTCACACAGTTTCAGGGCACTCTTATTAGTGCAGTTGGAATGTGGGAGGGGGTCATGAGAGATGAGGGAAGTCAACTTTCTGAAGAGTGAAAGATAGAATTACTGCCTTCTACATAAGGTGTTAATCTTATACAAAGACCTTATGTCTAGTTCCAGCCAGGACCTTGCTAGGAGATCCTGATGCTTCCCAGGAACACCTGCCCTAAGGCTTTTCAGAACGGTGGGGAGTGGTTGCTGTGACCAAGCCATTTGGTCTCTGACCTGCTTTCTATCACTAGCTGTCTTCCCAGCATGGCTATACTCTTGTCAGGGTCATGAGGATTTACAGGAATGTGGGAACGGGGTTGCTGCAGTCATGCAATTTGTTTTCTGGCCTGCTTTCTTTCTCTACCTGTCTCCCGAATAGCTGTACTTTTGTCAGAGTCCTGAGGATTTCTTCCCCACATATTCAAAATAGAATTAAAAAAAAAAAAAAAAAAAGTAGAGGCTCAGCGCTTGTAGCTCAGTGGCTAGAGTGCCAGCCACAGACACCGGGGCTGGTGGGTTCGAACCTGCCCCGGCCTGCCAAACAACGACAACTACAACAACAACAACAACAACAAATAAATAAATAAATAAAAATAGCGGGGCGTTGTGGAGGGCGCCTGTAGTCCCAGCTACTTGGGAGGCTGAGGCAAGAGAATCGCTTAAGCCCAGGAATTTGAAGTTGCTGTGAGTTGTGATGCCAAGGCACTCTACCGAGGGAGTGAGCAGACAAGTGAGACTCTTGTCTCAAAAAATAAAACCGAGTAGAGACATGCCACAATTCGCCTTGTGACTTTGAGCAAGTCACGGCTCTTTTCTGCATTTCATCTTTATTCCCCTCCCCAGCCAAGTCTCCGTTCCCGCGTCTCCTTCGCTCCTCCGGCCACTACGGGGCACTGTGGTATTGGATCCCGCCCAGCAGAGACAGCCGCCCTTCTTGGGCCGCCTGCGCCTTCCTTAGTCGGAGGGCAAGGCGCGAGGGACCGGAAGTGCCGTCTCCGCCGAGGCTGAGGCCGCTGCTGCTGCCTTTAAGTGGCCCGTTCACCGCCTGGGTTGCCGCTGGCGCCGCCGCCGAGGAAGCTGCTGCGTCCGGGACGGGAGTGGAGGCGGCGCGGCATGAAGCGGCGCAGGCCCGCTCCGTAGCGCGCGTCGGACGGTCCGGGTGGGGCCGGGGGGAAGGTGCAGTATCCACCCCCTTCTGCTCCCTTTGGTCCGCCAGGTCTAGGGCCCAGCTCTCGGGGCCTCCTCCGTCTCTAGGAGGAACCTCCCGGCACGTTCTCCCGGTCAGCCAGCTCTGCAGTTCACCCGGCGCGCCGCCGTGCGCGGGGCAAAGCCGGTGGCAGGGTCCCGCTTGCCGGAAGAGGAAGCCGAGGCTCCGAGATTACAAGTCAGCCAACGTTCACTGGGCGCCCCTTTAGAGCTAGACGCTGGCCGCTCGACTTTAACGTCCGTTATCTTAATTGAGCCTCGCTGGGGTTGGGAGGCCTGGTATTGTCCTGACTTATAGATGAGGAAACGGAAGCCCACAGAGGCGAACGGATTTGCCTGATCCGACTGTAGCAGATGGGATCCCGACACATATTCTCTGATTTTCCAGCTGGTGTTTTCTCCCGCCTGCCCCCTGTCTCCCTCCCATTCAGTTTCGCCCACCTGCAGCAGGATATTTTTCCTTTCCTGTCAGACCTCTTCCTCACACACTTTTCTCTTAAGACTTGGCAGCTCTCCAGTCCCCCTTCTCAGCTTTCTCTACTGTACTTCTCTTCTTCCTCATTCATAGTCTTAAGATCTTTTTCCCTCTGTGATAATGAACTTCCCAACAATTTGTGGACCCCTGAAGAACGAAAAGCTAGGCTTCAGTGAGGCTTGGGGTTTTTAAGCGAACGACTGTTTGGCCCTTAAATTAAAAAATTATGGAATGTCATTTGAATGGGTCCAAACTATTTTCTAAGCATCTAACATGTTCTTTTCTGAGTTGAGAAGCTTAGTGCTATGAGAAGGTGTCTTGACAACTTAGTTTATTGTTGCCGTGTTAGCATAATTTCACTATTTTTTCTCCACTTGCCACTTTTCTCCTCACATACCCAGCCCACCTACTTACTTGGTATATATGAGAGCCCAGAATTAAAACTGGTAACAAAGTAAAAGGTATAATCACAGATCCTCTTTTCTTTTAAGCCAGAGTTTCAGCAAGCTTAATGCTTCTTTTTCCGTGAAAGTTACCTATTTCAGATAATTCTCAGGGTAATGCAGCAAGAAAAGAAGCAAAAATGGAACACACTTAAAATGAATAGAATGTTCTTTATCTTGTGAAAAATCTTAAATTACGAAATTCAAGTTCTCTTTGCAAAAGCAGGCTGAGCTGTAATTCTTACTGGTTATCCTACTGAGTTGAAGAACAGGAATAGGCATATAAAAATAAATTTCATTAGTCTGCTGTTTTTGAGGATTTGCAGTAGCCACTGAGTAATATCAAATTTGTATGCCTTTTATAATTTTAAAGCTTTTCTGTAATTTTCCTTTTAATGTGTGTCTGGACTTCAGGATTTACATTATTTTTAGGGTATTATTTTGAGTCAATTGGGCTATACATTGCTGAAATAAAATAATTTTATAATTTTGATAATGTAAAATGCAAATGGAGAATAATTTAGGCATTATATATTACCCCCAAAGAATGGTATTTCCGTATCAGTTTATTTTGGGACTTCTTAGAGTTAATTTCAACAGTCTTCTATCTTATTATCATGGTAAGCAGAATTGTATAGTGAGAAAAAGATTCCTGTGAGGAGAGAATAGGATGAACAGAGGGATCTATGCTTGTAATCAACCCACTTGAAAAAGATCTCTTTGAATGAGGTAGGCACCGGGGAAGGTCCTTAAGTGAAGAGGTAGGTGGGGCAGTGAAGTAAATGCGTGTACTGTGCTGAGAATGTATGCTGACCCTGTTTTTGTATTTTTGAAATTAGAAAATTCAGGTCACTTATTTGGTTGGATGATGTTAGGAAACTTTGGGAATTAATCTTTTTTTTTTTTTTTTTGCAGTTTTTGGCTGGGGCTGGATTTGAACCCGCCACCTTTGGCTTATGGGGCTGGCGCCCTACTCTTTTGAGTCACAGGTGCCACCTGGAAATTAATCTTTTAGTTATACATTTGTACAAATTACTAATATTATATAATATCAGGTCTGTCCTAGATAATGCAGGAAATATATTTACTATAAATATACAGAGTAGCAGAGTGTCATTTGAATTATGTAATGTGAGCATGTATAAGCACATGTACATGTGTTTAAGTGTAAGTGAATAGAGAGAGATTGGGTAATAGTTGAGGGACCTTGTATGATTCAGGAATACCAGATAATTTTACTTAAATGTAAGCTGATGTACCTTTTACTAGGAGAGATGTGAAGTGGATGTTGGCTCAAGAAGCTGGGCAGTAAGGTTTTAGGAGGTCTTTCTGTTGAATTTCTTTGTTCTGTTAGCCCTGTATTTGGAAGCACTGGTTTAGAGATGAACTTCCAGATGTAACAAGTGAATATAGGAATAATGAGGCCAATTATGTACATTCTTCTTTCACCTATCATTCACTCTATTAAATGCAAAATCAGGTCCATTGACATAACTGGTAGAAAGTGGGCCCCTAGTAACTTTTTGTCAGAAGAGCAATTACCACTCTCTCATTGTGTTACTTAATATCATAGTGTTGAGTACCAGTCTGAGCTAAATAACTTAAATCTCTGCCAAGCTTCTTTGGATTTTAACCATTGAAATTGAATGCCTGGTTGTAATAATATTACATATATACTTTATATAACTGTCTAATGGGGTTTCTGGCTACTTTTGCTACTGTTACATTGAAAATGATAGCATGAAAAAGGACATATATGCTAGGTACTGGGTTCATTCAACTTACTTGCATGCCAGTATTGCATGCTTGATGGACTTATTCACAGCCTACACCTGCTAATGGCTTTTTCTCTGTAAGTTACTTACCATGAATCCATGTTAACATGCAAAACAGCTTTAAAAAAGACCTTACATTGGATGGCACCTGTGGCTCAAGGAGTAGGGCACTGGCCCCATGTACCGGAGGTGGCAGGTTCAAACCCAGCCCCGGCCAAAAACTGCAAAAAAAAAAAAGAAAAGAAAAAAGAAAGAAAGAAAAGAAAAAGAGCAGATTGCCCTAGAATTTATATGTTGCTTCTTTTGGAAGTGTCATGAATAATGCATGTCAGAATACACACTGGTTTATGGTAAAACTTTTATTTTTTCCTCTGATGCTTTGTCCATGTTACATTTAAATTTTGGAAAAGGTAAGGGAAAAAGTCTTTTGGATTTGTAAAATGAAAAGAGATATTATCAGCAGATATTAACATTGGGGGGTAAACTTGTAAATTACGTTCATACTTTCATCAAAATACTGTTAGTACAAATATACCCTTCTGCATCAACTGCTTCTCCTAAAAGCCATTTGAAAATATTATCTTTTTTTCTATTATTTAATCAGTATAAGTAGTATAATCAGTAATAGTAGTCACGTTAGTTTCCTTAACATACAGAGTTACCGTAAGTGGTCATATAAAAGTGATGTCTAGGCAAGCCTCAAAAATACTAGCGAGTTAAGTGTTTTGTTGTTTGGTGTTCTATTTAAAAGGAAACTATATTTTTTGTGTAAGTGTCTTAAAGGTTATTACAAGTACTTTGTTTTCGACAATTTTATTTCTGTTCTAATTGGTTATAATTATTTCTGTTAGGTGAAAAAAATACACATTTATCAGATGTGTTGCTTTTTTAAATGCAGAAACTTTTTTTTAATTATTATTAAATCATAGCTGTGTACATTAATGCGATCATGGGGCACCATACACTAGAAACTTTCTTAACTCCCTTGGCACCTTTAGCTTCACTGTTAACATGCTCTTGGGTGGAAAATAGCAGCCAACTGGCAAATGGCCTATTTCCTTCCAGTGTGGGAAAGAAAAAGGAATTTTGGCAAGAGATACCTAAGGAGAGCCTTTTATAAAAGTTCCCAGAGGGGTTTATAGTCACTGTGAAATAGACATGACCTCAATTTCTTAAAAATCTCATTTTTAAGCTGAACACAAGAGAAGGGGAAGCTGTTGCTTTTCTTACTAGCTTTCATTGCAGCTGTGCGAAACAGCATTTTTTTTCCTTGCCCGTTCCTCCCCCCCCCCTTTTTTTTTTTGGCCCTATCAGACTATCATTCTGATAATTTAAGAGAAGACAGGCCTGGGCAGTGCCTGTGGCTCAAAGGAGTAGGGCGCTGGCCCCATATGCCAGAGGTGTCGGGTTCAAACCCAGCCCTGGCCACAAACTGTAAAAAAAAAAAAAAAAAAAGAAGAAGACAGGCCTGTGAACAGCTTCATTTGCCTTTTTCTAGGAAAATGCAACATGGCAGCAGCAATGGAAACAGAACAGCTGGGTGTTGAAATATTTGAAACTGCAGAGTGTGAGGAGAATATTGAATCAGAGGATCAGCCTAAATTGGAGCCATTTTATGTTGAGCGATATTCCTGGAGTCAGCTTAAAAAACTACTTGCTGATACCAGAAAATATCATGGCTACATGATGGCTAAGGCACCACATGATTTTATGTTTGTGAAGAGAAATGATCCTGATGGGCCTCATTCAGACCGGATTTATTACCTTGGTGAGTGTGAAGTCATAGTTTCTGCCAGAAAATGTTTTAAGTCAAACTTAAAAGCTGGAAATAATTGACACTCAACTTTTGGTGAATAAATAATGAATCAGCAACGTTGGGTTCCATTAAAGGGGGGAAAAAAGCTTTTAGTTTGAAAAACTTGGTTTTGGTTTGCCCCATTAACTTTATTTTTACTTACAGGTTAAAAAAAAAAATCACTAGTTAATCATGATCTGGACTATATGCCAGAAGTCACTTCATCTGAAAGTTAGTTTGAAATGCTTTTCCTTAGAAATGGTGCAGTTAGGAAAACAAACAATAAAACTATTAGTTTGTTCCCACTCACCTGCTGCTGTTATTTTCTTAAACTAAGGCTAGTTTTGGTCTTCTCTTCCTTAGTCCATTCCATTCACTCCAGATGTAAGATCTGTCTAAATTAAGTATATTAATTCACTGATTAACATTTTTATTAATTTTTTTTTTTTTTTTTAGAGACAAGGTCTTGCTTTGGCTCAGGCTGGTCTTGAACCTGTGAGCTCAGGCAATCCACCCGCCTCAGCCTCCCAGAGTGCTAGAATTACAGGCATGAGCCACCGTGCCCAGTCTATTTATTAAATTTTTAAAGACCATTTCCTTCCTTTCTAAAGCTGTTTCCAATATAAGTTTTATTTATTCTTATATTAAGAATATGTTATTCTTCTTTCTTATAGAAATCTTTTGTGGTATAGTCTATGTATGAATCCATATCATAGTTATAGGTTGATTCTTTGTTAAGAACTTTAGAATGTCCGTTATGTAATCATGCCATATTTTACTTAACCATCCTGCTTAATGACATTCAGGATTTTCTAATCTGCTATTACAAAAGATGAGGGAGGTAATATCGCTATATCAGATTATTATACACATTTGTGAACATACCTATAGAACTAATTTCTAAGAGCAGAATCACAGGGACAATGGACATATGTATTCTGAATTTTAATTGATATTGCTTAATTCACCCTCCACTGAGGTTATGGGATTTATATTACCCTGAGCATTGTTTCAGTATCTTTTTCTCCACACTTAACACCAATAGTGAGCAAACTTTGTGATCTTTCTCAGTCTAATTAGTGAACAAGCCTCTTGTTATGGTTTTTATTTCTCTTACTATGAGTGAGATTGAGCATCTTTTCACATGTCTAAAAGCCATTTGTACTCCTTTTGTAACCAGTATATTTATAATTTTTATCCTTTGGGCAGGGATAGGTTTCTTTTTCTTTCTTTTTTTTTTTTTTAAGAGACAGAGTCTTACTTTGTCACCCTCAGTAGAGTGCTGTGGTGTCACAGCTCACAGCAACCACCAGCTCTTGGGCTTAGGCGATACTCTTGCCTCAGCCTCCTGAGTAGCTGGGACTACAGGTGCCCACCACAACGCCTGGCTGGTTTTTTGTTATAGTTTTGCTGGGCTGGGTGAACCCACCACCATCGGTATATGGGGCCCATGCCCTACTCACTGAGCCACAGGCACCGCCCTCTTTTTTTTTTTTTTTTTAAAGATCCGTTCTCACTCTGTTGCAATCGTCTGCAACTCACTCACTGCAACCTCACCTCAGCCTCCCAAGTAGCTAAGACCACATACATGTGCCACTATGCCTGGCTAAATATTTTTATTTCTTGTAGAGACAGGGTCTTGTTATGTTGCCCAGGCTGTGGTCTCCAAGTCCTGATCTCAGGTGACCCTGCCAGTTTGGCCTCCCAAAGTATTGGGATTATAGGCACAAGCCGCTGTGCTTAGCCAGGTTTCTTTTTTCTTTTCTTTTCTTTTTTTTTTTTTTTTTTTTTTGAGACAGAGTCTATGTCATCCTCAGTAGAGTGCTGTGGCATCTACTGAGCTCACAGCAACCTCAAACTCTTGGGCTTAAGTGATTCTCCTGCCTCAGCTTCCCAAGTAGCTGGGACTATAGGTGCCTGCCACAACACTCGGCTATTTTTTGGTTGCAGTTGTCATTGTTGTTCAACTGGTCCCGGCTGGGTTCAAAGCCGCCAGCCTCGGTGTATGTGGTATGGACACTGAGCCAGCCAGGTTTCTTTCTATTAAAGATTTGAAGCATTTTATATTATGTATAATGAGGGAATTAACCCTTTCTGGTATTTTTCCCCAAGTTTTAATTTTTGCCCATAATGCCTTTTTTTTTTTTTTTTAGTGCCATTTGCCATGCAGAAATTTGTGATTTTTGGTAGGTAAAGTTTTACTTTTCTGTAGTTTTGTAACATATCTAAAAAAGCTCTCTCAACTCCAAGATTGTATTTTTAAAAATCTTTAGTGTTTCTTCATTTAATCTTTGTATCACTTAAAATTTACTTTTCTAAAGATAAGATGTAGAGAAATTACTTGTTCTCTGGATGGCTATCCCTTTTTTTAACGATATATTTTGAATAATTACCTTTCTTATGAGTAATCAGCAGTGCCTTCTTTCTCTTATGTAATGTACACAAGTATTTGGGTCTATTTTTGGACTTTCTGTTTTTTTCCATCAATTTATGTGTTAAATCAAATTCCAATACTTTCTTGCTGTTATTACTATAGCTATATGTATTTTACTGTTTGATAGCACTTCATCACTTTTTCATATTTTTCTTGACTATTTTTTGTTAGCTTGGCTTTTTTTATTAGAACTTAAATTTAGTTTGTGTAATTCTCCTCCCCATCCTATTCATACTACTTTAAAAGTACATTATATTTATTGATAAATTTAGGAGAAATTTGACATTTTTAAGATGTTGAGTTTTTCAAGAAAATTGTGTGCCTTTTCATTTGTTTAAGTCTTCTGTATCCATCCAAATTTGAAAGTTTTTGTCCATGTAAGTCTGTTGTTTTTAAAATTTTAATATATGTTAGACTTTTTCTGAGAGCCAAACTGAAAGAAATTTTTTATAGGAAATTGTACATTTTTGAGAACCCTCATTTCAAATGCAGCATGCTTAGAAAAGGCCCTATTATTCAGTAACAAACATTTCTTACATTACCATTTTACTTTTTCACATGCTGAGTTTTGCCTCCTATTTATCATGCTATCCTAGAGCAGAAGTTCTCAACCTGTTGGTCGCAACCCACAGGAACTGTATTAAAGGGTCGTGGCATTAGGAAGGTTGAGAACCATTGTCCTAGAGAAAAGACTCATTGATACTGTTTTCCTGAAGCCATTAACCCAAAGAGACTATTGCGGCCCTGAATGCCAATAAATACTGTTAGGTAAAAATGGGAGAAGCCCTCACTGGTGTATCTGAACATAGAATGCATTAGGAAAAATGCGTTGGTCATAGATAAAGCCAAGGAAGACATTATGGAACTAGGACTATATAGAAAAGGGCAACTGAAATGATTGTGGAGAATGGCTGTCTTTGAGGATAGAAGAAAACCAGATTTTTTAATATTTGAGGGCTGAAGGGTCTTAGAAGAATGCTTAAGGCAGTGGTTCTCAACCTTCCTAATGCCTTCTAATGTTGCAGCCTTTTAATACATACAGTCCCTCATGTTGTGGTGACCCCCAACCATACAGTTATTTTCATTGCTACTTCATAACTAATTTTGCTGCTATTATGAATTGTAATGTAAATACCTGATATGCAGGATGTATTTTCATTGTTACTAAGGTGTCATGACCCGTAGGTTGAGAACCACTGGCTTAAGGGAAGATATGATCACATTTTGTAAAATTATAAATGGTATGGATACATGACCACAGTCTATAGGAAGCTGGGCACAGTAGCTCACAATTGTAATCCCAGCACTTTGAAAGACCAAGGCAGGAGGATCACCTGAGGCCAGGAGTTTGAGACCAGCCTGAGAAATACAGTGAGACCCTATCTGCAAAAAAATTAAAACATACAGGTATGGCAGCCTCTGCCTGTAGTCCCAGCTACTTGGGAGACTGAGGTGGGAGGATTGCTTAAGCCCAGCAGTCATTGAGCTATGATGATACCATTGTACTCTGGTCTGGGCAACAGAGTGAGACCCTGTCTCAAGAAAAAATAAAAAAGAATTCTATATCAGCCTTCATGCAGTGGATCATGCCTGTAATCTCAGCACTGGGGGAAGCAGGGTAGGAGGATCACTTGCAGCTATGACTAAGATACAATCTGATCAATATGGTGAGACCCTTTCTCCATACACACACACAATTATCTGGAGCTGGGCTTGGTGGTACATGTCTATACTCCCAACTACTAAAGAGGCTGAAGTGGAAAGATTGCTTGAGCCCAGGAGTTCCAGAATACAGTAAGCTATGAGGCCACTACATTCCAGCCTGGTTAACAGTGAGACCTTGTTTCTTTAAAAGAAAAAATCCATACAAAACAATTTTGGAATATGCAAAATACATTTTAGTCAAAATCAAGTGCTGAAGTAAATGTCAGCATGTCAGTTCATGTCTAACTTTTTGTTCTAAAGGCAACACAAACTAAAAAAGGTTTTTTGTTTGTTTGTTTTTACTAAAAAAGGTTTTTAAAAAAGGGGAATAGGGCGGCGCCTGTGGCTCAATGAGTAGGGTGCCGGCCCCATATGCCGAAGGTGGTGGGTTCAAACCCAGCCCCGGCCAAACTGCAACAACAACAAAAAAATAACCAGGCGTTGTGGCGGGCGCCTGTAGTCCCAGCTACTCGGGAGGCTGAGGCAAGAGAATCACTTAAGCCCAGGAGCTGGAGGTTGCTGTGAGCTGTGTGATGCCACAGCACTCTACCAAAGGGCCATAAAGTGAGACTTTGTCTCAAAAAAAAAAGGGG
>CAUYPK010132650.1:0-10721 GCA_963574355.1 Loris lydekkerianus
CCATTTTTTTGTTCCGTCCTCATCCATCCAGCCTTTTTCATGTACGCGCACTGTAATTCCTGGTGGGAATTTGACCTTTTTAGGCAAAGTCTTCCTTTTAAAAATAATGACAGGTCTCAGCTTAGTTCCATTAGCTAAACATATAAATGGTTAAAAATCCTGAATCCTCATACTCCAAAACCCCTGATTATAAGGATTCAGGATTTATAAACATTTAATTACAAGACTTTACTGCCTTAAGTGGGGTTTTCACTTAATTAAATGTGCCATTAAATATTGTGGGTTGAATAGTTCAGTGGAATACAGTTCAGTTCAGTCGCCTACCTCTTCAGCTCAGCCGTGACTTGTGGACTGAGCTGAAGCACCACCCCCTCAAGCAGACGGCAGAAGACGACTGGAGACTACGTGCATTTGATTAGGTGCGCACGCACCGAATCAAATAACCTGTATGACCAGAGTATATACGGTATAAGGAAATTGTGAGGTCCAAAATTTAAAAACTAGGGGGCCTGACTCTACCTGCACTCTCTTAACATTCAGCACCCTGATGCTGATGTTGATGATATTAACTAACAATTACTGACTACTTAGTCTATGATGGAAATTGTGATAAGCAGTTTACAAAGATGACTTCTTTTTAAGAGAAGCAGAAAGAACACAAACTCTGGATCAAGACCATCAGTGCTTGAATTCTGGCCACATCACTTACTCATTGTCAGCATCATATCTCTGTGCCTCAATTTCCTCACAGAAGTATGGTGGAAAAAGTTCCCACAGACTACCCTTCAAGCTACCTAAGGTTGCATTTACAACAAGAATGTATCTTCCAAATATTAACAGTAAAGGCAGTGTTTGTCTCAATATTCTAAAATCACAGTGGTCTCCTGCTTTAACTATTTCTGAAGTTCTTTCATCCATCCATTCACTGTTATCCAAACCCAGATGACCTCTAGTGATAAAGATTGCACGGATCTATAAACAAGCAGAGACAAGTATAGCAGAGTGTCTTGGGAATGGACTTGGAAGTATACCATGTGATGCCACCTGAAAGTCAGAATAACCAGCATTACAGCTGGAATAAACTTTTAATCACTGTTCCTTTTTTGATTTTTCTTATCTGGCTGCTCCCCTATCAGACCTTATTCTTTTTAATTTTACTTTTGTTTACCTCCCTCTATTTATTCACATGCTCATCAGAGAAGACTTAAGTTCTTCTGGCTTTCAATAATAACTGCTTTCAGAAACAAGAGAACAGGTGCTCAGGACCCAGAATGTTTTAAAAAATGGAGCATGTGTATTAAGTGGCCAATGTCTTCACTCAAATTTAGTTATGAGACTAAAACCATTCCTCACTGCTCTAACATGCTGCAAAAACCACCTGAGTGAGGGAGAGGGGGATGTATGCTCGGCTGTCACATCAAAGGAAGCAACACTGTTCAGACAGCATTCATTCTCAGGTAAGCCTTCCACTGTGAGAGATTCATGGTCACATGATATACTTTATGCTCATAACTGATGTGGCCACGGAACTGGTACTGAATGTATAGCACCAAGAAAACGTGATGCATTTTACACATGTCAATAAAGGAGTGACCTGTTCTTGCTCTACAGAGAATGGAAATTGGAAGTCAAACCCCCTTTGTATTCCAAAACAGGGTCTCAGACATTTTGTAATTTTCATTTGAATTGTTAGGAGGCTTGGAGCTATTAGTTAATATATCTTCCAATACACTGTTCAATATAGCACTGAATAAATGATGCAAGTTATCAATGGATGAATGATCAATTAATAGCTCTGCTAATAACTGATTTATCTTTCTTCAATAAAGTTGCATTAAGAAATAACTTGATGTTAAAATATAAAAATATATCTCAAAATCAATTATATTAAAAGGAATTGTCAGGGAAAGTGTACATTCATTGGCCAAATTTCAACAAACTTGTATATGATTTATGACTGGGAATAAAATTCACTATCAGGCCAGCTGCAGTGGCTCACACCTGTAATCCTAACACTCTGAGAGGTCAAAGCAGGTAGATTGCCTGAGCTCACAGGTTCAAGACCAGCTTGAGCAAAAGCGAGACCCCATCTCTAAAAATAGCTGGGCGTTGTGGCAGGCACCTATAGTCACAGCTACTTGGGAGGTTTGAGACAAGAGAATAGCTTGAGGCCAAGAGTTTGAGGTTGCTGGGAGCTTTGACACCATGGTACTCTACCCAGGGTGTCAAAGTGAGACTCTCTCTCAAAAACATAAAATAAAATATAGTAAAATAAAAAAGGAAGAAGAACCAAGTTTTTTAAAAAAATCACTATCATAACAGCAAACAGTCAATGATATCCTTTCTTTTATTTATGCATATTATTTTAAAAAAATGTTTTAGCTATGACAATCATTAAAAGCAGAAACAGATTAAAGGGAACCTGGAACAAAACTTTTTAATCAGTATAATAAAAACTGTTCAGCCAAGATTTTCTTTAAAAAAAAAAAAAAAAAAAAAGAGCCATAGGTCTTTCCACCACTCGAATGCTCAGCACCATGGCAGCTAGAGCATTGTCTGCTGGGGGTGGGGGTGGGGGGGAGCCGCGTGTGACCTTCCAGTGGTGCTGCCGGTGACCACTTGCCCCATGTTGGGCCAGTATCTCAGGTTTGAGGGTGCTGCGCTCTGTCTCGCCAGGCAACAGGTACCAGGTGTCTGTGCAGTGTGACAGATGAGGAGCAGCAGCCAAAGGAAGGGTGAGGCCCTGGCAGGTGTTCCACTGGATAATGCCCCCAAGGAGTATCCCCCCAAAATCCAGCAGCTTGTTCAGGACATTGCCAGCCTCACTGGAGATCTCCTGGAGATCTCAGACCTCAATAAACTTTTAAAGAAAACATTAAAGATCAGGATGTGGGCCTCATGCCGATGGGTGGGATGGTACCTAGTACTATCCCCACTGCAACAGCCCCTGAGGTGGTAGAAGATATCCCCAAACAAAAAGAACGTACACATTTCACTGTCCACCTGACAGAAGCAAAGCCAGTAGACAAAGTGAAGCTGATCAAAGAAATCAAGAACTAAGTCCAGGGCATAAACCTTGTCCAGGCAAAGAAACTGGTAGAGTCACTGCCCCAGGAAATCAAGGCCAACATTGCCAAAGCAGAGGCTGAGAAGATCAAGGCTGGAAGCCGTAGGTGGCACCGTAGTTTTGGAGTAGCCTCTGGCTTCGAGGACTTGTGTTCAGGGTCCCTGTGACCCTGGTGGGACCCTGCCTACTACCCATGCCCCCCGCTCTTACCCCCAGCACCAGAGAGTTAGGGAGTGACAGCTGCTGGTTCCAGGTGGCCAGGTCAGCCTGGCCAGGCAGACGGACCTACTGTGACCAGAGAGGGGGACTGCTGCTGCCTGTGTGAGGCACCAAGAGAATGATGTGAGTACACACAAGAGACATTGTCCTCTGGTGGCCACTGAGAAAAATACAGTGTGCAGCTTGCAGTATGAAAAAAAAAAAACAAAAACCACACTTAATCACTTTGTTTTCATCAATTAGTAAGTAATATTTTGGATAAAGTAAATAATTTTAATTTATATACTTTATAGCCTAAATTATATAATCAATGTACTATGTATGAACAAAAAACTTGATTAAAAATGAGAAACAAAAAAGAAACACCTAACAATGTAAAAATTTCCCTACATTATCTCAGAATATTATTCAATTCTAGCCATTTTTGATATTTTGGGGGAGGAGGGAACCCTAGAAAGATAATGATCCATAGCTAAGAATTTGGGAAAACAAAAAAATTCAGAGAGGAGCCCAGCCATGAAACTACAAAGACAAGAGAAGGCAGGCAGGCAGAAGAGAGGAGAGCAGAGAATCAGAAAGCAGAGGCACTGGAGGAGAAGCAACAGGGTTGGGGAAAAAAAACTGTATCAACTAGGATTAAATTATAAAACTGGTAGGCAGAGCTTCCATACTGCCACAGCAACCCAAGATTGTGCTAAATCCAGGGAGGGAGGTACGATGAAGATTCTAATATTTCAAAGGCGGAAAGAATGATAAGTCAATTTGTTTTTGCCAGTGTCTAGTACAGAAGTATTCGGTAAATTTGTAATAAATAAATCAGCTAATTTCAAAATCCATCCTGTTATGTAAAGGTATCAACTTCTAAACTTTTCAAAGTGTTCCTGTTTACTGTCTCTGAAGAACTCAACGTAACCTAACAATTTGTACTCTCGTATTAATTGGAAATTAAAAAAAAAAAGAACTCTTGTCAAAAATCAATCTTACAATGAAAAGATTGGCTTTTTGATTAAGGTGTACATATAGGGAATGTCATTTCAAGATAATAAACTTAGAAAACTACATCAAAATACAATCTAAAAAGTTCTAAAATACCATTACTCATATTCTTTTATCATCTATGAAAAAGATCACTTTTCTTGTATGTACAAGACTTTGCTGTACAAAGGTCTGGAGGAGAAACCATCACTTTCCAGAGGGACAAACTATGAAGCAGGGTGAAGAGAGGTGCACTAAGCAGAAGAATGAGACCCAGGCGCTGTAACAGCAAAACGGAGGCTCCTCCTCACCTGGCTCTGAGAAAGCCCAGCAAGGCTTTCTCAACTGCAGAGAGCCTTCTCTGAGACTCAACCCCGAATTCAACATCTGAAAGGACTAATTAAACCTGATTAAGTCAAAAACCAAACAGATCACTCCATGTAGTTAATTTCAGATAAATTAAATGTAAAACTCTAAGGATTAAAGGAAATCACAGAACTCTGTGATCCTTCTGCTGTATTATAAACTGCATATGGTACCATAATTTTTCTTTTTGGCTGACTCAAATACTGACCCTTAACTAGGCTCTTCCAGGCCAGTAAGTTCTCACTACCCCTGGACTGCCTGGGAAAAGTGCTGGGGACAGGGAGAGGTGCACCTGCACTGCAGGAGTGATTTGCAAACTTGCCTTAGATGCCCCCTGAGATTCAGCACAAGTTATTTTGGAGCCTGTGGAGAATGGGAAGAGCTGGTGCCCAGACCTCACGCTCTGTACTTTCCTGTGATGAAACTTATCATTCCCTTATTTTGTATGTTCCATATGATCTTACCCAATGTTAACTGTTCCCACCAATATTCTTATTAGGGATTTTTCTGCTTTTTACTTTTAAGAGCCAGTCATGCTGTACATAATCTCCTGGGACTTTTAATTTTTTAATTAAGGTAAAATTTGCATAACAAAATATTAACCATTTTAAACTACACAATTCAGTGGTATTTAGTGTACGTAGCCAAAGCTAGTCTGGAACTTGCATTTGTCACAGGATGTTATATGGGTATGCTTCTTCCATATTGTTGCATTACCTATACTTTGACTTCTTTAACATTCCCCAGTGCCTAAACTATTACAGCTTATTATATGAGCATTCTTGTATCTCTAGCCTAGTTTAGAAACTATAACTAGCGTCTCTCAAAGATAGAACCTGAGGTAGAATAGCAAGATGGAAACACATGTAATGACTCAATTTTCATGAGAATAAGCTGTTTTTCCAAATCATTTTACCAACTTCCACCCTCCCTGCAATGTAGATAAGACCTGTCAGATTCTCAGCCTCTCAGCTCACTAGCTGCCAGCTGAAGACAAGAGTTTCACTGTGGTCTAGATTTGTATTTCCCCTCATAATAATGAAGTCCACAGTGCCTTCTATGATTTCTGGCCATAATTGTTTTTTCTCTTTCTCTCTGTCTTTTTTTAAGAGACAGATCCTCATTGTATTGCCCAGGTCAGAGTGCTATGGTGTCAGTCTAGCTCACAGCAACCTCAAACTCCTGGGTTCAAGTAATCCTTCTGCCTCAGTATCTTGAGTAGCTGGAACTCCAGGCACCCAACACAACGCCCGGCTTATTTTTTTATTTTTAGTAGAGATGGGGTCTCACTCTTGTTCAGGTTGGTCTCAAACTCCTGAGCTCAAAAGCTCCTCTGGCCTTGACCTCCCAGCACACTGAGATTTACAGGTGTGAGCCACTGTACCTAGACTGTTTTCTCTATTTTTTTTTTCCTTTGAGACAGACTTTTACTTTGTTGTCCTTAGTATAGTGCTGTGGCATCATAGCTCACAGCAACCTCAAACTATTGATTCTCTTATCTCAGCCTCCTGAGTAGCTGGGACTCTAGGCATCCTCCACAACGCCCAGCTATTTTTAAAGACGGGGTCTGGCTCTTGCTCAGGCTGTTTTGAACCTGTGAGCTCAGGCCATCCACCAGCCTCAGCCTCCCAGAGTGCTGGGATTACAGTGTGAGCCACTGCGCTCGGGCATGTTTTCTCTTTCATGAAAATGCCTTCACGTCTCTTGCTCATTTATTATATGAGTTGTATGTAATTTTTATATTGATCAGTAGAACTCCTGACACAACTTTCTTGATTGTATGTGTTGTAATAATATCTTCTCCCACTTTGCACCTTGTTTTAGCAGATTTAATCTTAATACAGTAAAATTTGCATTTTGGGGATCTTAAGAAATACCTTCCTATCCCAAGGCCAGAAATATATCCAACTATATTGTCCACTAAATTTTCTGAGTTTGGCCTGTGGATTTCTGTGTACTGTTTGAGGTAAGATCCAATTTCGTTCCTGCTCTTCTTCCCACATGGATACCAATATATCAAACTGGCACTTCTATTCCCTGACGACAAGTCATGGTATCTGAGGTCATCCTTGCTGAGACAGTTATGACCAAACATGTCTGCTGCAAGTTAACAAGTTTATTATCTCAGGTTTACTCAACAATATGAAAAGGCTCTATAGAAGATAGCACGGAAGAACGATCTCTGTTACAAAATCCTCACAAAAATGAAAATTCATATGAAATTATATAGATGAATCCTAGTACTTTATCACTTAAAGTTCATACTTCTTGGAATTAAAGCCAGATCCTAGGACTTTGGGATGCTGAGGCAGGGGAATCTGCTTGAGCTCAGGAGTTCAAGACCAGCCTGAGCAAGACCCTGTCTCTACAAAAAATACAAAAATTAACTAGGAGTGGTAGTGGGCACCTGTAGTCCTAGCTATGTAGGAGGCTGAGGTTGGAGGATGACTTAAGCCCAAGAGTTTGAGGTTGTGGTAAGCTATGAAGACGCCACTGCACTCCAGCCTGGATGACAGAGCAAGACCCTATCTCCAAAAAACAAAGAAATTAAAAAGGCCACAGAGTGCAGTTGCACTAACATACCTTCCTACAAACTGAGAATGAGAAAAAAAACATAATATTCTACATCTCATAGGGATATACTTAATAAAGGAGTAGAAAAGAAATAGCTAAGTGCACAAATTCCATTTCCACCTTTACATCCATTTAAGTCATGTGACTTCTGGGGAAAGTTATTAAGTCTCCTTAAAACCACAGCTTTCTTAGGAGTAAAACTGCAAAAAGAGAGCACCTGCCTGATTCAAATTATCACAGTACAAATTAATTTTGATAAAACATCTCTAGTGCTTAGCATGATGTCTCACACATAGTAACAGGTGTTAATATGCTAATACTGTTATTAACTTAAACTAATACTGTTTGGTTCCTAGCTAATACAAATTTCTATACCACCACATTCCTTTGTCTTGGCTTATATTACAATTACATTATCAAAACATTCATTTATTCCATTCTCTTTCACATATTTTTAATTGGGTGCCTATTGTATATCAGGCACAACCAGAGAAGTGAGTAAGATGACGTCCCTGCAGGAGAAGGATAAGCAAATAAAAGCTCCCAGTCCTGGAGGAGCACGGGGTAGGCTGAGGCTCTTCAGACAGAAGGCCAAAGAAGACCACAAGTGAGCACTGCCTGGAATGAGGGGTGGCAGAGTCACACCAAGTTCAAGGGCCCCACTAAGCAACATGCATGAGTTTTCAAGAGCCAATGGGAGGGTGTGGGTGGGTGGGTGTGGGGGCGCTACCGTCCAATAAATGAAAAGTTGTAAAAGATAAAGACAAAAACATGAGGTGAAACAAAGGAAGCATTAATTAAGATGGAGGGCTACACATTCAGAAAATAACGAAGTTGGCAACAGAGAAGAAACCATCAAATCAGAGCCTCACCTGAGTATTTCTGACAATACTCCTAAAATATATTAAAGAGTTTAATGGGAACTGAAATTGCAAAAGGACCGAAGTCATGAGAGTGGAGGACGGAGAGAAAGAACACAAGGACACGCAGTGGAGGTGATCAGAGACGCCGAGGAGAGCCCAGAAGATTTGCACATTAAACTGGACGGCTTACAGTCTAAGAAACCGACAGCAAATCCCAGCAGCTTCGTCTAACAAATGTATCCCCTGAGAAGTAGCTATACATCCCTGAACACCACCTCCCCTATTCCAGCATCTCTTATGATCTATGCCTGAGTTACTACAAGACTTTTTTTTATCAGTTTCCTTGTGTTCACCTAATTAAATGTCAATTTAATGCCACAGCCAGGTCTAGGGAGAGAAGAGAAGAAAGGAGGTTATTAGAGCACCCCTAAAGTTAGCAGGCTAAGCAAGGGAAGACGACAGAGGGTCAATGAAGTCAGAGGAACACCAGAACACTCTAGGATCCAGATGGCTAAATGAGGAATATTACTAAAATTCTTGATGAAATGAGCCTTTTGTTGTTCTAATTACCCTCAATATCCCTAATAATGCTTTTAAAAAGCATTTTTAAAGACTTTTTTCATCTACAGTAAGAACGTCTTATAGGGGGCAGGGGAGAAAGACTTTTTCCATAGGATATTAGCAGGGCAGTACCGATCTTTCATCTCTGTTTATTTGCCTGGTATATTTTGTTGCCTTTCTATATTTATGTTTTACCTGTGAAAGTTCTTCAAATTAAAAATCAGTCCTTATCATTATGTTTGCTTAATAAAGTCAGCGTATATTTAGAAATACTAAATTTTTTCCTTCTCGCATCTCAAACCCTTCTTCAGAGATCATTTTCCTTCCTCCTGAGGTATTTCTGTCAGAGGTTCCTTTGGTAGTAAGACCTCTAAGGAAAATGTCTTTATCTCACTCTGCTCTTAAACAGTAATCTGTAGGCAATGGTTAAGTGGGCAAACAAACACAGGTTACCAGTTTTTTCTCACTGCTTTGAACATAAAATTTCATCATATTCTTAATTTTATTATTGCTGTTGAAAAGCCTTAATGTTTCTCTGGTTGATTTTAATGTCCTACCTTGTCCTATGGTACAGTAGTATTTTTTACTCCATCTGCCAAAGCATCCACTTAGCTTTATTAACTCTGCTTGGATTTTGTGTAGCTACTATGTTTCAAGGCTTGGGTCATTTGTTGACTATAGAATACTCTCAACATTACCTCTTACAATTACTGCCTTTTCTCCATTCTTTTTATTCTCTTCTAGAGCTTCTGTGAGAAATGAGTTGACCCTTTCACTCCCTGTGTTATGTAAGTTTGGTTTCACATTTTCTTTCTTTTTTTTTTTGGTAGGTATTATTATTATTTTTTATTGTTGGGGATTCATTAAAGGAACAAGAAATCAGGTTACACTGATAGTATTTGTTAGGTAAATTTCCCCTTGCAATCGTGTCTTGCCCCCAAAAGGTGTGGCACACACCAAGAACCCACACCCCTCCTTCCCTCTCTCTGGTCTTCCTTTCCCCACCCCTCCCTCCTTCTCTCTCTGATCTCTCCTTCCCCCACCCCCACCATGTCCTTAATTGTCATTAATTGTCCTCATATCAAAATTAAGTACATAGGATTCATGCTTCTCCATTCTTGTGATGCTTTACTAAGAATAATGTGTTCCACTTCCATCCAGGTTAAAACAAAGGATGTAAAGTCTCCATTTTTTAATGGCTGAATAGTATTCCATGGTGTACATATACCACAGCTTGTTAATCCATTGCTGGGTTGGTGGGCATTTAGGCTGTTTCCACATTTTGGCAATTGTAAATTGAGCTGCAATAAACAGTCGAGTGCAAGTGTCCTTATGATAAAAGGATTTTTTTTCCTTCTGGGTAGATGCCCAGTAATGGGATTGCAGGATCAAATGGGAGGTCTAGCTTGAGTGCTTTGAGGTTTCTCCATACTTCCTTCCAGAAAGGTTGTTGGTTTGCAGTCCCACCAGCAGTGTAAAGGTGTTCCCTTCTCTCCACATCCACACCAGCATCTGCAGTTTTGAGATTTTGTGATGTGGGCCATTCTTGCTGGGGTTACATGGTATCTGAGCGTGGTTTTGATTTGCATTTCTCTAATAAATAGGGATGACGAGCATTTTTTCATATGTTTGTTAGCCATTCGTCTGTCTTCTTCAGAGAAGGTTCTATTCGTGTCTCTTGCCCATTGATATATGGGATGATTGGCTTTTTTCATGTGGACTAATTTCAGTTCTTTATAGATCCTAGTTATCAAGCTTTTGTCTGATTCAAAATATGCAAATATCCTTTCCCATTGTGTAGGTTATCTACTTGCTTTGGTTGTTGTCTCCTTAGCTGTACAGAAGCTTTTCAGTTTAATTAACTCCCGTTTCTTTATTTTTGTTGTTGCAATTGCCATGGCAGTCTTCTTCATGAAGTCTTTCCCCAGGCCAATATCATCCATTGTTTTTCCTATGCTTTCTTTGAGGATTTTTATTGTTTCATGCCTTAAATTTAAGTCCTTTATCTATCTTGAATCAATTTTTGTGAGTGGAGAAAGGTGTGGGTCCAGTTTCAGTCTTTTACATATGGATATCCAATTCTCCCAGCACCATTT
>CAUYPK010132652.1:0-16080 GCA_963574355.1 Loris lydekkerianus
ATAGATGCAAAAATATTCAACAAGATCCTAACAAACAGAAGCCAGCAACACATCAAACAAATTATACATCATGACCAAGTCAGTTTTATCCCAGTGTCTCAAGGCTGGTTCAATATACGTAAATCTATAACTATAATTCAACACATAAACAAATTAAAAAACAAAGACCATATGATTATCTCAATTGATGCAGAAAAGCTTTTGATAATATCCAGCATCCCTTCATGATCAGAACACTTAAGAAAATTGGTATAGAAGGGACATTTCTTAAAATGACAGAGGCCATCTACAGCAAACCCACTGCCAATATCGTATTGAATGGAATTAAATTGAAATCATTTCCACTCAAATCAGGAACCAAACAAGGCTGCCCATTGTCTCCATTGCTCTTTAACATTGTAATGGAAGTTTTAGCCACCACAATTAGGGAAGAAAAGGCAATCAGGGGTATTCATATAGGGTCAGAAGAAATCAAACTTTCGCTCTTCACAGATGATATGATTGTATATATGGAAAACACCAGAAATTCTACCACAAAACTCTTAGAAGTGATCAAGGAATACAGTAGCATCTCAGGTTACAAAATCAACCCTCATAAGTCGGTAGCCTTTATATATACCAACAATACCCAAGCTGAAAAAACAGTTAAGGACTCTATTCCATTCACAGTAGTGCCAACGAAGGTGAAATATCTGGGAGTTTAACAAAGGATGTGAAAGATCTCTATAAAGAGAACTATTTTATAAGCCGAGTTTTTCGGCACAAAATTTGTGCCGAGTTTGGGTTTTTCGGCACAAATTTTGTGCCAAAAAAACTCGGCTTATACTCGAGTATATACGGTAACTGAAAATGTTAACAAATGGAAAAACATACCATGCTCATGGTTGGGAAGAATCAACATTGTTAAAATGTCCTTACTACCCAAAGCAATATACAATTTTAATGCAATCCCGATTAAAGCTCCACTGTCATACTTTAAAGATCTTGAAAAAATAATACTTTGTTTTATATGGAATCAGAAAAAAACTCAAATAGCCAAAACATTACTCAGAAATAAAAACAAAGCAGGAGTAATCACGCTACCGGACCTGAGACTATACTTTAAATCGATAGTGATCAAAATAGCACGGTATTGGCACAAACATAGAGAGGTAGATGTATGAAACAGAATAGGGAAGCAAGAGATGGATCCAGCTACTCACGATTATTTGATCTTTGACAAGCCAATTAAAAACATTCAGTGGGGGAAAAGATTCCCTTTTAACAAATGGTGCTGGGTGACATGGCTGGCAACCTGTAGAAGACTGAAACTAGACCAACACCTTTCACCATTAACTAAGATAGCTCTCACTGGATTAAAGATTTAAACTTAAGACATGAAACTATAAAAATACTAGAAGAGAGTGCAGGGAAGACCCTTGAAGAAATCAGTCTGGGCGAGTATTTTATGAGGAGGACCCCACAGGCAATTGAAGCAGCATCAAAAATACACTACTGTGACCTGATCAAACTAAAAAGCTCTGCACAGCCAAGAACACAGTAAGTAAAGCAAGCAGACACCCCTCAGAATGGGAGAAGATTTTTGCAGTTTATGCCTCCTACAAAGGTTTAATAACTAGAATCCACAAAGAATAACTAGAATCCACAGAGAACTCAAACATATTAGCAAGAAAAGAACAAGAGATCCCATCGCAGGCTGGGCAAGGGACTTAAAAGAGAAACTTCTCTAAAGAAGACAGGCGCATGGCCTGCAAACATATGAAAAAATGCTCATCATCATAAATCATCAGGGAAATGCAAATCAAAACTACTTTGAGATATCATCTAACTCCAGTAAGATTAGCCCACATCACAAAATCCCAAGACCAGAGATGTTGGCGGGGATTTGGAGAAAAGGGAACACTTCTACACTGCTGGTAGGAATGCAAATTAATACATTACTTTTGGAAAAATGTTTGGAGAACACTTAGAGATCTAAAAATAGATCTGCCATTCAATCCTATAATTCCTCTACTAGTTATATACCCAGAAGGCCAAAAATCACATTATTACAAAGTTATTTGTATCAGAAATACAAATTGCAGCCCAATTTATAATTGCTAAGTCATAGAAAAAGCCCAAGTACCCATCAATCCACGAATGAATTAATAAATTGTGGTATATGTACACCATGAAATATTATGCAGCCTTAAAGAAAGATGGAGACTTCACCTCTTTCATGTTTACGTGGATGGAGCTGGACATATTCTTCTTAGTAAAGTATCTCAAGAAGGGAAAAAAAAGTATCCAGTGTACTCAGCCCTACTATGAAACTAATTTATGGCTTTCATATGAAAGCTATAAACCCAGTTATAACCTAAGAATATGGTGAAGGGGGTTAGGAAGGGGAGGGAGGGGGGATTACACCTGCGGTGCATCTTATAAGGGTACATGTGAAACTTAGTAAATGTAGAATATAAATGTCTTAACGCAATAACCAAGAAAATATCAGGAAGGCTATGTTAACCAGTGTGATGAAAATGTGTCAAACGGTCTATAAACCAGTGTATGGTGCCCCATGATTGCATTAATGTACACAGCTATGATTTAATAAAAAAAATAAAAATAAAAAAAATTTCTGGATAAACTTGTACACAGCTATGATTTAATAAAAAAAATAAAAAGAATTTCTGGATAAACTTGTTGTTCCCTCCCGAACTGCGACTAAATTAGAAAACAAATAAATCCACAAATAACTATCTAAAGGTTATATCAGGATCAATTAGACTCTCAAGAATCCAGACTGACATACACTGGGGAAAATAATCCCTATTTAATAGATGGTGCTTGAAGAATTGGATAATAACATGTAAAAGACTGAACCTGGACTTGTACTGTACCTCTCATCACTTACAAAAATTGACTTATGATGGATAAAAGATGTAAACCTTAGACATTAAATGATAAAATTCCTAGAAGAAAGCACAGGAAAAACTCTTGATGTCTCCTTGGAGAAAGATTTTTAGAGAGGACTCCATTAGTAATCACAACAATAACAAAAATAAACAAATGGGACTAAATTAAGCTAAAAAACTTACAGCTAAGGACACAAGAATTAAAGCAACTGAAATGCTTCAGAATGGGAAATACACTTGCATGATACTAATCTGATGAAGAGTTGATAACTGGAATCTATAGAGAACTCAAATTAAACAACAACAACAACAAAAAAAAAAAAAATGCAAAAGAAATACACCTCCCATTTGATCCCACAATCCCATTACTAGGCATCTATCCAGAAGAAAAAATATTTTATCATAAGGACATTTGTACTAGATTGTTTATTACAGTTCAATTCATAGTTGCCAAGATGCAGAAACAACCCAAGTGCCCATCAACCCACAAAAGGATTAATAAACTGTGGTATATGGTACCATGGAAAATTCTTCAGCCATGAAAAAGATGGAGACTTTACATCTTTTGTATTAACCTGGATAGAGTTGGAAAACATTCTCTTTAGTAAAGTATCATAAGAATAAAAAAGCAAGTATCCAATGTATTCAATACCAATATGAAGCCAGTAGATGAACTAATACACATCCACACAAGTGAAAAACTCAATTCAGTTCATGTTGGGGTTGGGGGAAGAGGGAGGCTGAAGAAGGCAAGAGGGAGGGGGAATGGTGTGCTCTCACCTAATGGGCACAATATAAGGATGTATGACACATCTCCTGGGTGAGGGGCACAACTACAACAGGATCTTACCTAACAGATACAAACATTATAACCTAATCATTTGTGCACGGATATTAATCTCCAATTTAAAAAAATTGATTCAGGTTAAAAGAATAAAAAGATTAAAACAAAAATAAAAATGTATAAATAGATAGGTAAAGCTATCTATCAATTGTTTCTCGTTACTGATTTGGAAGTGCACACCTTATTCCTAATGTATAATAGCTAATCTTAACTTTTTAAAATAAAAAAAAAAAAAATAGAACGCAAACTGGGTGAGCTGTGTACACATGTGACTACCTTGCAATCAGATTATTAGTTTCAGAAGAAACTTAACCAGAAAGGGTCAGGATCCAGCAGTACCAGGCAGTGTTTTCATGACTCATCCCAAACTACTATTTACTACCTGATTTTACTCTTATTTTTAGAATAATCATAATGAATTGACCATGCAAAAATACTAGAACAATTATTTTGACCTGGAAAACAGTTACTATGCTTAAACTAAAGAATTCAGTACATCATTTCTTAAATTATAACTCGAATTCCTGTAAACCCTTATTTTCATTGATATTTTAATAGACTATCTATGAAAAAATTTAAAAAAAAAGGAATTCCATATCCATATAGATGGTGAACGCTGAATTAAACAAAGCTAAACAGGTTTCTTTCAGAAAACTTCAATGTGAACTGAAAAATCAACAAGAGAGGATTAAAGCAGACAGCATTTCCCAACCTATTTGACCACTCAACCTTTATGTATTTTCTCCAAAATACCCATTAACATCTCTGAACACAATTTTAAAGTCTCTGGCATAGAAGATTAGATTAACCTGTGATCCTTTTTGCTGTTTCCTGAGAGAGGTATAAAATAAATCCTGACTAACCACCTCAAATCATTCATGAACAAGCACCATCTGTTTAAATATTTGAAATACTTTCACTTTACATCGAGGCATAAAAGATCTCTTCTGAATTAAAAAAAAAATTTCTGAAACCATATAATTTACAATTTCACTAGCTTTAATGTAAAATATCCACAAAAAACTTTAGGTGTCTGAAATGGATACAAACGCACTGGGAGAGAAAACAGAACAGCTCATACTAATGTTATTTAGTTCAAATAAAAACTTAACTCTCCACATAGAATGTTTCCATAGCATATTAAAATGTGTACAGATTGCTGCTGGTCCATTTTTCAGTTTCAAAATTCATCCAGTTTATCAGTTTATCTAAATTAAGAAGAACATATTACCATAATTTAGGGGTTAGTTATTATCTTTAAAAATGCTTCTTTACAATTACTGAAAATATTTTAAAATAATTATAACAAATCTGAGAATAACGAGATACATGAATACATAAAAATAAATTCATTAGAGAAAAATATATAAGAAAACTACTTCCCCCTTGCCATAGGTATGATGATCATTTCAAGGTACTGGCTTTGAAGTTTTTTATCTTTGAATATTCAATGACCCACACATACACATATAAACACACCCATACAAAAGCCACACATACACACATACATCTCTGCGTGGGGGTGTGTCTCTCTTATTGAAAAGTTGAAACATATTCTCTTTATGTTTTTTACAGTGAAATTGAAAATTACTTTGTCAAGTCTGTGCTCTCTTCCCCATTTCAGCTTCTGGATTTTGACTCTAAGTATACTGAATACATTCATTAATTTCTGTAGAATTACCATCATAAAACATCAATGACATATTGAAAACTTGCTACTTTCTAGGCTACATTCTAAATGCTTTACAAAACTTTGGGGTAAATACTACTGCCAACTTAATAATATCAATGTATGTATTTAGGGACATACATTATTTGCCCAAAACACACGTCAGTCACAGGATTTCAGCTCCTGTTTTCTAATTGTAAAGGACTCATTCTCAAGTTCTAAGGTATTTAACATGAGCTTTTCTATCAAGACGTATGTATATGTTTTCCTTTATTTAAATCATGTGTTAAGTCAAGTTTTCCAGTTATTCTCACATAGATCATGCTTCTCACTCCTAATTCTTTCTACATGGAATTTGCTTTTCTCATAAATTGTGGGTTTCCCACAGGCTCCTTCTCACGGTCCAAAAGTCAGCTCATGTCCCCCTGTCTTGACAGGACAGGTCTAAGAGAACTGGCCAGAATCTCTACTGCTGGTTTCACTTGCACAGGGCTTCGATTCTGGTCAGCACAGCTTCCAACCAAGTCCCTCACAAACACCTTCCATAGAACTTTGTATCCTGAAATAGGTTAAAACAAGAAATGATCAAAGATCTCACTGTTAATGATTTCTTTCTTCCTTTTCTCAGAAACAAAGTTGTGATGAAAATTTATGAGAACAAGAAAATAATAACTAGAGATTCAACATGCAGTTCATGCTGATTCTTCGTCCTCCTAGCTACAAACACAGGAAAGTAATTTACAGAGAATGAACAAATCAGCTTTATTTTGTAAAAAATACAACTTTCTTTCAAGTAGCTGGACAAGAAAATTAACAAAATTATAATGAAGTGCAGTCTGTCAGATCACAGTTTGTCTCACAAAAAACAGTTTTAAGTATTTCTGCTTTCAGGCACTATTGGTGAGCTCTTAGGATAAAAAAAAATAATAATTTAAATTTCTACAACACACATATAGAACAATTAATTCCAGGAGGTTTAAATGCTCAAATGTAAAACAACCAATTCCATTTTTATAAAGTAATGCTAAATGCATACTACATATTTTGACATAGAGGGCATTTCCATGGTTAAAATTTAGGAATGAAAAATTCCCACAGGAGTTAGATTTTACTATGTCTAATTTAAAATTCCCAAACACAAAAAGTACCCAAAATTACAAATATAAGAAATTTCCGGAAGCAAAACGAAGCCAATCACCAAAATCTGACACAGATCTGTCAGTGGTGCCTGGTGTGTGCCTGGATGGTCCTCACTCTCCTACGCGCACCATAGATCTGCTTTCTAAGTGGACAGTTCCTCTTTCAGTCATGGCCCTCCTCTGGTATCCTATTTGCGAGGCTGTTTGTTCTTTCTAATATATAAGACTTGTGGAATTTTCTGGTGTTGCTCAAATGAATTGAAAGATGCTCAAATATCTGTAAAGTAACATTTAATTTCTGCTTCCTGGCCTGCAATTTCCTTCATAAACAGGCACTTCTAATCAAAGTACGGTAATCACTCTGTTTAACTGTGAAGAGCACATTCCTACAAATACACATGAACTTAAAAAAGAATTGTCATGTTTTTTTAAATGTCTTTAATAGACAAAAGGGTTAATATTATTAACAGAAAATGGAAAGCTATACAAGTACAGTTTAGAATTTGGCAATAACTACGTAGAGAAAATTCCTAGAAGGAATACGGATGACTAGTGAACATGAAATTTTTCAAACACAACTAATCAAAGAAATGCAAATTAAAACAAAATACTATTTTCCCCTATAAACTCAGGAATGATTAAAACATTATAATCCTCAATGCTAAAAAAGGAGTACGGAATCAAGCATTCTCATATGCTGCGAATAGTGTAAACTGGCAAACCATTCTGGAAACAATTTTGGCATAATGTGTCAAGAGCTTTAATTTATGTTCTTATCTTAGATAAAGTTCTAGCAGATTATTATAAGAAAATGAGAGAACTAAAATGTATATTTCTGTAATAATTTTCATAAAGAATTATTTTAATAGACTTCAAAATAATTAACTATAAAACAATTAAAATGATTAAATACTGGTACTTAATTAACTATAAAACAATTCAAATGATTAAATGCTGGTACTTGTTAAATATTACATAGGCATTAAAGTTATTGCCATAAATTGTTATATAACATGCTTATGTGAAATATCAATAGAAAAATATTAAAATATGGATGGTATCAACTACAATAAAAGTGATTGTCAAAGAAAGCACTTGGAATATACAGTTGCTTCCAGGTGCCACAATAAAAGCAATTTTTATGTTCATAGTTTTATCTTCATAAAACTAAATAGAATAAATTTATATCTGAGTCTCCCAAGTAGCTGGGACTACAGGTGCCCGCCACAACACACGGCTAGTTTTTGGTTGCAGCTGTCATTTTTGTTTAGCAGGCCCGGACTGGGCTCGATCCCACCAGTTTCGGTGTATGTGGCTGGCACCCTACTCACTGAGCTACGGGTGCCAAGCCCTTAGAATCAATCTTAAAGCCAAAAAAAATGCATAATGTGCTGATATACAAAGGTGTTCTTTAGACTAAGATTTATTATGGTCATCATTTTGCCCATGGATATGACCTGAAATAGCCCACATGTACCATCAGGAGGCAACTAATAAATAAGCTATGGAATACTCTTACTAGGCTATTATGAAGTCAATGCAATTATATTTAAAAACAGAGTTTAAAAGTACAAAATTGTTTATAAAAAGCACTATGTAACACTGAACACATAATATGGTTACAACTATGAAAAATGCAAAGATAAATAATAGGATCATTAATATATGAGTAATATGATAAAATCTAATATTTTGTATATATTGAGTTTTCCAGAATATATGTATATAACTCTTTTTACATGTGAAAAAATAATAGTTTCACAATTCTATTAGATGACAACATTCTATGAGAACATATATGCTAGGGAAAACTAAACCATGACTAAGCAATATCAAACAGAAAAAACAATACAGAAAATAGGCTATGCTCTCAAATCTCTATATGGGTGAAACAAAAATAAGAAAGCAGAAAAGACAGGTTATAATTAAATTACAGTAAAATCTTAGCCAGAATAAGACTTTATAAGGTAAGAAATGTGTTTCGTTAAATTTGGTTTTTATTACAGAGAAATGCCAGGTCAAAGCAATCTTTAGTGACATTTATCTATACAAAATATATTCTATTAGACAATCTGGAGGCATCTGATCAGTTAAGGCCCCACAGTAATGATCTAATTACCTAGCAACTGTTTTGAAAAAAAAAAGAAGAATGTTCTTAAATATATTAAAAATAGCATTGCTAAATTTAAAGACCAGTTGATGTGAATAACAAGAGAAATGAATATCCTATGGATATATGCATCTAAGTCTAATTGGCTAAAGGAATAAATTTGTATTTAAAGAATATAGAAAAATGGAAAATATAGAATGTAGTTAAGAGATCTGATAGATTTTAATTGTTTGTTTTATGTCTCGGCCTTTGAGACAGTAGTCATATCTTTCTTCCTTGCATAAAAGTATCCTAGCAAAATTCATACCCCTTTCTCAACAGAATTAGTGTTCAGTAACAAAATGCAATCAGCAAGTCAGCAATATATGGAAACTAAGAGTCACACAACACAGAAACAACTGTAATGTCCATCACCATTTTGGTGTACCCTCAGGACAAGGGTTCTCCTGTTATGGTGCCTGAGCATCACCAGGAAGGGGCTTTTTTGGAATTCTACATTTCTGTGCTGCATCCCTGTATGAGTAACTCAGGTGATACTGATGCCGCCAGTCTGAGGACCACAGAGGGAACCCCTAAAGCCACCTTACCTTATGAGCAATACAGATGAACCATTTTAAGTGATTAGGGTAAATAAAATATAGTTAAGGACTAACATCTCAAAAGACAACTCTGGAGCAGGCCACATAGATACAACTTTAATGAGAAGGTAAAATGAAAATTTGAGCATGTGATGTTTTATTGTTTAGGCATCACAAGTCAAGGTCCAGAGAACCTTAGATTTCAAACTAAGCCTAAGTCTTAATACTTATTGCTAGGCATTAGATCGATTTTTTATTAAGAAATAAAAATGCAATAGAAATTAGCTAATAACTAAAAGTTTCCTTTATTATATTGATTCTTGATGCATAACAAGCCATATTATGGTGTGGGGTTTAGAAAGTCAGGCCATATATGAGCTATTCAAGTCTGCATTTTAAAATAACAGCAATGATAAAGAGCAACAACACTAACATATTCTTTGAAATGTGATATTTATTAAGCCTGGTATGCATTCTTATGTACACTGCATAAACAAGCTAAAGAGTTTTTATTTGTGAATTTACCACCTGTATACCTATATTCACAGTTACTCTGTGAGTCATATGAAATTAACTATATTGCAAACTACTGACGCTCAGATATCAAGTTATTCCAAAATGTGTAGTGAAAGATGTCTGGCATTTACTACCTGAGCAGATATTTGAGGTCCTATCACTCATCCAGCTCTTAGTATTCTTATTGGTAAAATGGGGACTTAAAACTTCCATCTAAAAATTTTGCTGACTGTATATATATACCAACATAGAAAAGGGTTTCAGTAAGCATTATTAGATGTTTTGCTTGAAATATTTATAATACCGTCTTGAAACCAATTATAAAATACCCTTTTTATTCTTTGAGTACTCATGATGGATCTGAGAAAATCCAGGGGAACCAACATAGAACAGAGAGAATGAATAGATTCTCCAGTGATTTATTGTAATGACAGAGGTTTACCCAACTCCACATAACTAAATATAGACAAAAAACTAGTATTCTTTATTCAATATGAGATTTCCAGTGTGTGTTGTAATTCATTTCATCAGCTGTATATTATGTAACTTCCCTAAAATTATTTGAAAGTAGAATCCAAAATTAGTTTCTCTTTACCTGCAATCCTTTGGCAGAAAGTTCAGTGTCAGCACAAGAAGGTGCTAAAGAGGACACATTTCATACCAACTAGAAAAGAAAGTCCAATGGTAGGCAAAAGTAAAAGCACTAGAACACACATCACATCTAAGCCATGAAGCTCTTTTCTCCAACCAAAGGTCCTGAGCACCAAGAAAGGTCACTAGGAAGTGACCTAAGTGACCAGCTTATAAATATTAAAGGTTTTCCAGTCTTCTACAACCAAAATAGCACCTGTGAAAATATCCTTGGCAGTTTCTCTCTGCTGTACCTAAAAATATCAACTTCACTAAAATTATTCTAGCATCTTTATTTTAAAATGTTAAATTTAAAAACAAGTCCTGTAATAGGATGTAGCCATTTAAAAAAAAATTTAAATATTTCTAAATGTGTTGCATATGTACATGTATATATATGTGGGTTATATGAATATGTATGAACTTTTAGGTTATGACCTTGAAAATACCATGTTCTGATTTATCATCGTATCCAAAATCAACTAAAACAATCAAGATTCTAACACAACATTGTGCTGATACTTCGTTCATCAAGATATTTTTAATTCAGAGTTGATTGTACTACGCAGCATCAAACTATAAAAAGAGGGAATGAAGTGGACAAGAAAGTGGGAGGTTATTGTGCATTTACTTCACAAGCCTTTCATCTATGAGGATCAAAGTTCACATATGGACAAATAAAGAGGCGGTCCCGTCATCAGCTTAAATCTTGGTGGATATTTAATGCCAATTTAAAGTTCTGAAATAGCTTTCATCTCTGATTTCAAAGTGATTTGGTGAGAAATCTGGCTTTATGTTTTCAACTCCATTGATTTAACAATACACTACATTGAAAATGCCACTTTATGGATGGAAAAACTGAAGCAATCTTTCCATGAGTCAGGGACCCAGAAAAAAAGATGCATTTCTTAGATTATGCAAAACCAGCCAGTTTCCAATTTTGACAGAACTATACTTATTACATGTTGAACAGATTACATACATATTTGTCAAATTCTTAGGACGTTTCTGCATGATGCCACATGACCTCTTAAAATAGCACCTGTGAAAGAATTGGATTATAGTCCGAGTGATCCACACAAGTTTCTAACTGGGAGGCTCTTCAGACATGCAGGGTCACAGTCATGTTCTCACGTTTCTAAATATATTTAATCTTAAGAAAAACCACTCAAATCCCTTATACAACTAATGTTAAATATATGATTACTTTTCAGACAATACTTTTCCTGGCAACACAGACAGAGACAACACAAGTCGGTAACACCTATTCACACAGTAAAATGAATCAAATATTTTTAATATAAATAGCAAACGGGCTTTCAATATGAGTTGACTTTTTTTTTTAAACAGCTATATTGAGCATCAGTTAAAGCAGGGTAGAGACCGTGATAAGAGTGGCAATTCTTACTTTTGGTGAGTTTAAAACATAAAACCTTCACATGTGTACTTTCTAAGCCTCAGTCACATCATGTATGGTGAATAAGAAGTTAGATTCTAGAGTGAAGGGGATCAAGTTTTGAATTCTGGCTCTGGCACTGCTTATGTTACTTATATATCACTGTGAGCAATTTATTTAATGCCTCTAAGACAAAGATCATTCATCTGTTAAATAGTGATAATAATTACCTATTTTTGGATTTACCATTAGAATTAACTAATATATGAAAATTCCTTTGATTGACCCCAGATGTCCTTCCCATCCTGCACTCCCCTTATCAAATTCAGTTCCGTCAGACCCGAGTGCTGCCTCTTCCATGGCGCTGCTCTGATGCCTCTGACCAGACATAAACTCTCCTTCTCTTGCTTCAAGGGCACATTCTACACGGACAGATGACCACGTTTGCTATGGAAGCTGAGCTCCTTACTGTCAGAGACTGTGCTTTCTTCTTCTTTCAATGACCAAAGCTGCCAGTACATTGTCTGCACAAATCAAGGTTGAAATAAATGCTGAACAGTGATGAATGAAACAGATTTAAAAGAAATTTCAGGACACAAATTGTCTATAAAGGGGGAATTTCTCATATAGCAAATTTTGTTTGAACAAATATTTGATGTACAGCATAAAAAAGCACTGGGTTTTCCAGTTTTATTCATTACTTTTCTTGAAAGGCCCCTAAAGTTAGTGCCAAATCTAGTTATCTCACTGTGATAATTCTATTTTTTTTTTGCCAAATATGCAAACTGACATATATTATGTACAGCTTCAAGGAGCTAAATTCAGCCTTTTGAGAATAATGTTGAAGATTTTTTTTAAAGGAAGCTAGCAATGAATGATTAAATCAGCATTTCATTAAGTGTATGCTATAATCTCTCCAAAACATAGATTTATGCTCATTTTTCAGAGATGGAAAATCCTAAATCACTTATCCTTAACAAAACAACATAAAGTGGAGTTCTACTCATATTACCAAATAGTAGATATATAATTCAGAAACTTATCTGAGTAACTCAAGATGTTTATTCATGGGAGTTTGTCATTTTTCAACCTTAATTTCACCTAAAAGATTAGTCAGAATTTTGGTATGCTGCAGCTTTAAAATGCAATAATTGTGTGTTTTCTTGAGAATTTCATAACAATTAAAAGTATTTTGGCAAGAGTATGATGTTATCCAAATCTATGGAACACAATTACTTTTCTTAGCCTCCAATTCCATCACTGCTTTAGGAATGATGTACCTAAGCTCCTTCTGATCTAATCACTTACAGTGTCATGGGTCTCCCCAGCAGTTATTTTCAAATTAATGACTGCTATCCAATTTAATAACTTAGCTAACTTTTCCACCTTGACTACTCCTTAACTTCAGGAGATCTTTTGTTTCCTTCAAGAGATAATTAGGATAAATATAGCAAATTCCGGGTTAGGCATGACTTTTACTTACAGACACAATTAGGGCTGGGGCTGTTTAACTACAGTGACTCAGTAAAGCTGACCTGCGGTAAAGAAGGGCAATCAAGAAAGGTCAGGGACTGATGGAAAAAAGGTGTTTAGTGGCCTTTCAAAATCCCAAAGTATATATTGCCCTTTATTCCACTTACTCATTTGCTATTTAAATGTCTTTTTAAAAATATAATAATCCATTTACCTAAGTAATGGATAAATAAAGCTCAATCGTGGATGAGGTGTTGTTAATCTGTGACCTCAGGAAAAGCTTCAAGCAGTCCAACTTCCTTGAAATGTATGAAAATTCTATGTTTATATGAGTTTCTTTCTTTTTACAGAGAGAATTCCTAGCTTTTTCAACTTTTTGAAAGATTCTGTATTGGCCCCAAAATGTTAAGAATCAGCAACACCAGAATAAGATAGGTGTCAGAATAAAGATTAATATATGACAACATGACTTTTTAAAAGTTTTTATATATGTTATTTTCAAAACCTGTGCAGTCAAGTCAGGAAACGAGAGCATTACTTCTAGCAGATAAGCACAGGGATCTTCAGTCAACTCACTGGATTTCTCAGCAGGAAGGTACTAGCAGTAAAGCAAATCCGACTTTTTTATCTTGAAAGCAATGATTTATTGGAAACAGAAGGGGTTTCATAAAGTAAAAATCTGTGTGTGCAGATGGAGGCTGGAGGTGGAAAGAATGCAAGAGTGTATGAAGCAGAGGACGTGTAACAGTACTGTTAGGGGGTTGCCTGGTGCAGGGGGTGAGAGCACCTGTTTTGGAGTCTGACACTCTCAAATGAAATTTGAATCCACTATTAATAACAAGTTAGTGATATGACCTCATAATCTGTACTGTGCTGAGTTTCTGTGAAGTTTAAATGCAATGTGCTTCTCAGCACAGCATCCGGCATGCAGTAGGAATCCATTAACTGTTAACTGCTGATGACATTAGCTGCTGGTGGCAATGATCCTGACAGAAGGTGATCCCTCCTAAAACGAACATTAAGCAGTTAAAACTGACCCTAGGAAATGGGGCTATTTACCTTCTGTCTCCTTCAAATATGTAACTTTCAGATCCGGACCACCACTGATCTCACCTGTTCCCACACTTACTTGTCAGCTAAGCCCGTCAAGATTTCTCACACTACTCAGGGGTCCTCAAACTGCGGCCTGTGGGCCACATGGGGCGGTGTGATTGGATTTGTTCTCGCTTTGTTTTTTTACTTCAAAATAAGATATGTGCAGTGTGCATAGGAATTTGTTCATAGTTTCTTTGTTAAACTAAAGTCCGGCCCTCCAACGGTCTGAGGGACAGTGAACTGGCCCCCTGTTTAAAAAGTTTGAGGACACCTGTGGGGCAGAACTAGTATTAGTAGTAATAAAAATAAAGTCGTATGTCCAAATAGTGCTTCACAATTTCTGTGATGTGAGCAAGACAGGCCTGCTAATAAATATCCCCATTTTTACAAAAGAAAAATTTATCTCACTAACTGCTCTAAGTCTTATATAAATTAATCTTAAATTACCGTACAGTGGTTCTCAAACTTCCTAATGCCGTGACCCTTTAATACAGTTCCTCATATTGTGGTGACCCCCAACCATAAAATTATTTTTGTTGCTATTTCATAACTGTAATTTTGCTACTGTTATGGATCGTAATGTAAATATCTGACCCCCAAAGGTATAGCGACCCACAGGTTGAGAACCGCCGCCATATAAGCATCTGACTGGTAATTGATAATTCTCCTGAACTTTGTATCTCCCTTTTACTGATAAGACCATCTTGCATAACAGTTTGTTATGAAAATTCTGGTTAGAATTTTGAGGTGAAAGGGAGCCTTTTACAGATGAAGAAACAAAGGTGCAGACACTACATGTTTTGTTCAGAGTCACAAAGCTAGATAGTGGTAGGTGTGATTCCAATTCACGTGCCTGAATTCAGCTCTTCTAAACGGTATACTGGATATGGCATGTACACAGAGCCAAGTATTTGTTACAGAGATTATTGTTATTTATATTGTATGTGCACTTGTTCTCAGAGATTAAAAATGAATGTCTTTGTACCTTCAGTGGATGACTTTGTTATGACCAATCATACGTCATTGGAAATGATTCGTACACTTATTGCACAAATGTGTGTTAGTCACCATGAGCAACACAGCTCAGAGGAAACTAAGGCATTAATTAATGCAAAGTTGACAGGACAAACTTCAAACTCCCAACTCCCCTCCCCACCCTCTAGTTATCACTATTTCTCTACTTCCATGAGATCACTCTGTTCAGTTTCCACCTGTGAGTAAGAATACACAGTGTTTGTGTGTCTGCTCTGCTTCACATAATGCCCTCTGGTCTCATCCATGTTGCCATGAATAACAGGTTTTCATTCTTTTCTGTGGTGGCATCATATACTATTGTGTATATATACCACATTTTTTAACCCACTGATGGACCCTTAGGTAGAGTTCAAATCTTGATTATTAGCAACAGCGGTACGATAAACATGGGAATACAGATACCTCTTTGACATATTGATTTCCTTTCCTTTCCACACGCAGCTAGTAGTGAGATTCAATCAGAGGATCATATGGTAGTTCTATTTTTAATTTTTGTTTTTTGTTCAAATTAATGGTTTTATTTCCATCTTTAACACTATAGGTGAGTCCAAAACAGACTAATGTCCATGAACATAGTTTAAATGTAACAAAGAGCTGAACTATGTACATTGAGGACGGGAAAGGGGATTATTTTCATACCAACCTTTTCCTAGTTTACAGTTTCTGAATAGCAGCAGAAACTAATCCCATGTCTTACCAAT
>CAUYPK010132654.1:0-36763 GCA_963574355.1 Loris lydekkerianus
GTCCCCCACATTCTGTGCCTCCTGCCCCTCTAGTCCACACCTGGGAGCCATGTCCCCCCCTCCTCCCCACACTCTGTGCCTCCTGCCCCTCTACTCTACACCTGGGAGCCATGTCCCCTCCTCGTCCCCCACATTCTGTGCCTCCTGCCCCTCTAGTCCACACCTGGGAGCCATGTCCCCCCCTCCTCCCCACACTCTGTGCCTCCTGCCCCTCTAGTCTACACCTGGGAGCCATGTCCCCCCCCTCCTCCCTCACACTCTGTGCCTCCTTCCGCACTAGTCTACTGCCCAGCACACCATCACCATGTAAGATGGCCTTACCAAAGGGTTCCTCCTTAGCCTTACAATACCTCCTCCCTGGGGAAACCGTCTGCTACAGCCTGGATCCTCTCACTATGACGTCCCTCATTCACGCATTTCCCTTGTCTTGAGTTTCCCTTCCTCCTTCATGCCATCTAAATACCACCTGGGTAAACACTTAAAAGGTGAGAGTGAATAACGGCAATGTTTTGGAAAATTTCTTTGAAATGAAATCAGGGTCAATTATCAACTGGTATGGCCCACAGAGAGGCAGCAGTCTACAGGGGAAGATAATATAATAGAAACGACACTGGGTATCACTTGCCAAAAAGTCTTTAATCTGTTTTTCTAAAGGAGTATAATGTGTTGTTATCTTATTCCACTGGGGGTCCCATTACCCAAATGATGAGTCTTGCGATTGTCCCTGCATGGACAACTGGACGGCTGTAGAAGAATATCTGGAACTCTGCCTGTTCTAGGTTAATGATATTTCAGGATCTGAGGTGTCTTTATTACAAAAGTACAGCTTGATTGAAACATAATTTGTTCCACTTTCTGTTTCCTGAATGTATTCTTTGCTTACTCCCCGCTTTTCATGGTATACGCATATATTTAAGGAATAAAATGAAAATACATATATATATATATATATATATATATAGTTGTAACCTAATAATACACAGAAACACAGAAACGTACAAACTACCTAGAACCATCATAGCTTTGGGTTGCTAATGTGAGCGTCAGGATCCTTCCTCAGGCGCAGGCTATCATGTGCACAGCTCTGTCCCCAGGGCCCAGATACTGGTGTGACGTCAGAGACTGTCACGTGCAGTTGAGAAGATGCACCGTCACACTAAGCTGCATCTGCTCCAAACCATCCTATAATGGTTTATAATTTGTAATAATTTATATTACAACCATAGTTTAAAAGTAGAGTTATAAAATGGATAATTACTCAAAGGGTTTTTTGGAAATAATCCCACGTCCAGGCTGCTTCCTGTGTTTAAATTCCTTAATAAATAACCCGTGCTTATTTGTTCACTAAGAAAGGATCTTTACGACACTCACCTCTCTGGTGAAATGCAAGTTCTGTGTCACGTTCTGGCTTTAATGGGATGCTCACAGATTTTCCTTGCTGCCCTCTCATCTCGGCATAGACTCGGAGGAGCTGAGCCTGGAAGGTTCCTCTGCGTGGGCCTGGCGGGAGTTGTGATTGGCAGCCGCCCCTTTTCTTGGGAAAGCCCCAGTTCCTGCAGTGGAGAAGAAGCTGTAACTCCACACACAGCTCTAACACCTCCTTGCACTTCAGAGCTGCTCCCAAGTTCTCATGTCCTTAGGCAACTGTCAGGTTTATCAGATAATGTATGAACAGCTGTCAGGTTTTTGCTAAGCTCACCACTGCCTCCAACACGTTCAACTCTCTCTCCAGGGACTCTTTCTATCGTATTTCTTTTTCCTCCATCAACATCGGTTTTATTCATATCGTGCCTTCTTTTAGAATGTCCACCAGGTCAGTTTTTTCCTCCATTTTTGAAACATATTTCTGTTAATTTGGCTGAATCATAGATGTAGTTATTAACTTGCAATGAAAGACCACATATATACAAAATACATGTTTTTAAATATTGTGATCACATTAGCAGAGAGATGCCGACAAGCTGAGCGGTGGGGGACTGAGCTAGTGGAGCTGATAACAGGTGCATGTTCTCTCCAGGACACGGCCATTTCCTCTCATGCATGATGATGAGCTTCAAATGATCAACAGCAACTCTTGGAGGTCCTTAATTATCTTTGTTTCCTATCACTTTGATGACCCCCTCTGCCTACCACTGTTCCTCAGTGGTTTTACTCTTTTATACGACTGCCCTGATGTTGATATTAGAGGCTTCTTGGTGTTCTGAGGAAGATTTAGACATGTTGATTTCAGACAACCAGGCAGAGATTGTCCAGGAAGCAGACAGGCAGCTAGAATATTAGAGCTGAAGTTCAACCACAGGCTGAGAACTGAATATCTGGAATTTTGGAGTCACTCGCAGAACAGCAACAGTCTTGGCATTTTCTTGGGACAGGGGCTGGTCCATGTCCTGCCTTTCTTGGAGTCTTCACAGGTAGAAAGCAGCTAGTGCCCCGCAGGCAAGTCCTTGCTGGTTTACAGTTTGGTCCCAGTTCTGGGGATCCCAGAAGGCAAAAGCCAGTAATTTAGAGAAAGGGTGAGGGTGGAGTTTGAGCAGGTTTGCTTCTTACGAACAATAGAGTCACCTTTGCTCCATCCCTCTCCAAACAGGCAGTGGAGTCCACACACTCCACCCTGCCCACCCGGCCCCTGGAAAGTGGTCTCTGTAGGACACCTCGGGTGCAGGAAGGGGTATAACAAAGGGGGCTAATGAAGAAGGCTTCCTGCTCCCTGCCCCACCTCCCTGTGTTTAATCTGCTGAGCCTCCAGGTTGGACTTTGTCTTATGAAAGGCTCTGAAAAGAAAAGGAAGGGGGGGAGGAAGTGATGAAAACCTCTGCTCTGGCCCCAGCAGAAGACAGACGGGAAAGAGCTGTGTGGGCGTAAGACGTCTCCAGGCTGGGACTACCCAAGCCATTATTTGGGGGTTAATAGCTGAAAGACACTCCCCTCTGCTCACTGCAAGTCCTCTTTTTTATTTTATTACTTTCTATACACATTGTTGACCTGGTAACATTCACCATGGGTCACCCCTGTAGGAGAGAAAGCGGGAAGACAGCTCCGCCAAGCCTCGCTCTCGCACGTCAGGAAAACTAAATGATTTGTCTCTTTCTAGGGTCTGTCTGATAAGAGAAGTCTTCAAAATATATCCAATCTACAGCTCCCAATTTTAGTGAAAATTCCAAATAGCATTTGGAATTGGGATGGGCAGTGAAGATGAAAAAGGAAGTGTGAGCCTGAAGGAGCAGAGGCAGGGCTGGGTGCCCCGGGGCCCGCAGGCGACGTCAAGAGGGCGCCACCAGACAGCGAGCCCCGACTGCCCACACGGAGACTTGGACTTTAGTCCTGGGGCAGTGAAGAGCACTGGGTTTTCCTTCTTTCTTTTTTCTTAGTAATGGAATAATCAGAAGGGCACATTTAGAAAACTAATCTGTGGAGGCAGGTGAGTGAGGCAGCAGACTCACCTCATGGGTGTCTCTGCTCTTACACTTTATGAGCCTTGGTTTCCAAATCTCTCAAACGTGAATAGTATTACTCATGTCCTAGGGATGTAGCAAGAATTAAACAGAAGCTGCTGTGTGCGTTGCTGATCTGGAGGTCAGCAGGAGGAGGTCACGCGTGTAATCTCTGGCCTCAGACTGCCTGTGTTCAAACCCCAGCTCTGCAAGTAAACTGTGACCTCTGGCGAATTACCCTACAACTGGAATAAGAAGAGTGCCGGCCTCACGGAGCCGTTGGGAGGACCGAGGTTAATGAATGTGAAGTGTCTGCTAAGTACAATGGCATCGTGAAGGCGAGAAGTATGATTAGGACAGCCCCAGCCAGTGGGAATGGGGAAAGGGAAATGAAACGTGAACAGCGTTATTGAGGGACAGTGTGACAACTGCTTGATGCTCAAAGATGTGGCAGGGGGAAGATGTTCTTAAGGTGTCATTAACAGGGACAGAGGCAGCAGGAGGGCAAGCAGGCTGAGGACAATCCATGAGTTTGTTTGGGGGTTTGCTGAGGACACTTACAAGATATGGATGAGGAGCTAGCTGGCAGAAGGTCAGTATCACAGACGAGAACTGAGGATCAAGGCCCAGGCCAGGTACCAAGGATGGAGGTGTCTATGTGGCCACAGTCAGTGGATGAAATGATGACACTGTCTAGGATCACTAAGAAAAGAGTGAAAAAATAGAATAGATGGCAGAAGGTGGAAATTTGGAGATGCCTGGAAAAGTCCCTTTTATAGCTTGTTTTCAATGTATGAAATGTTATTTTCTAGTTATATTTCAAGAATGGAGGGGGAGGAAGCTGTCTTATGATTTTTAGGAACTTTTCAAGTTATGAAAGTAAGACTCACTATGAACAGTTCATACTGCAGGAGGAGGGGTAATAATCATCCCAAGCCTCACTGTTAACACTTAGGTATATTTTCCTCCCAAATAACTCAATGAGCATGATACTAAACACTTCTTTGTTCTATTTTTTCACTCAGAAATACAGTAGAACCTCTGTAAGTGGCCACCCCTGGGACTGTAACAAACTAGCCATCACATGGAGATGGTTCCAGAGTTAAGGAACGAGGCTACTGTACTGATACACACATGTGATGCATGTCTGGTCTATGAAAATTAGGTCAACATAAGGAGGTGGTCAGTGTAGGGAGGAGGTCAGCTATAGTGGTTCTGCTGTAATATGACCCTCCCATAAGAATTTTCTCATATCATTGAAGACGCCAAGAGAGTATTGATAATGGCTGCACAGTGGTCACATACACATTTCTTAAAACTAGAAGTCAAACACGGGATCAAGGGATCATTTCTATGAGAATTTAAGAGGAAGTGTAGTAGCCTGAGCTTCTGTGACATTACACCTTCCATCTCTGGAGCCAGACGACAGTTCCCTCACTCTAAGGAAATATACACACCACATGAAAGTTCTACACCACAATTTAGAAAAATAGACATTAACAAAACCAAGTATATTATTCACACTCAGTCATTGCCACCTAGAATTGTCTTCCCAGAAATAAGTATTAGTGTTTGAAAGACACTTCAAGTACTTCTAAGAAAGGTGCTCTCTTGCTTTGGGGCTAGAACTCTACCATCTTACACATTAGTAGGAAAGACTTGATCTCAAGGTGTGTTCAGCCTGGCCAGGTATGTAAGATAACTTCACACATGATATATAGCAGTACTAGATGGGGAAAAAAGTTAATTTTATTTACTTTATCATAAGAATCTCACAAGCTAAACAGACTGGGAGGAGGAATAGATAACTTGCTTCTTTAGGCTTATAAATTTGAGTTATCTACAAAGGTGTAATACATCAACTTCTCCTATGAAGTCTCTTGATCAAAACAATCGTCCATTGTTTCTCACAAGAAGGTAGAAGAAAGTGAAGTTAAAACGTTGTGTGTGTGATAATCACACACACAGGCTAAGCGATGGGAGCAAACACAAATTCCTTCTCACCCGCCCAACAGCGGGATGAATTGCTCAGCCAGCATGACTGTGTGTTTTTCAAATTATTTATCTTTAGTAGATGCTACAAAATTGCTCAAACAGTTCACAAGACTACCTTGTCAAAAGAAGGGGAGACAAATTTATAATCAAAATGAATTTAGAATCTGAGGACATGCTATTTCTGCATTTCCCTTTATACGTGTTACATGACATTCACATAGTTATTTCGTGCAGAAGGAAAGCAGCTGCTTCACAGACTGGAACATATCATCAGTGTTCGACTGAAGCATGAATTTGGTTCCCAACAAAGGAATGTTTTAATAGGATAATAATATATTCTCTATTGAAATTCCAATAAAAAATAAGAATTTAGAAAAACATGAAATAAAATTAAAAACTTAAGGAAAAAGAAACTACTCCAAAGAAAGAGATTAACATCTTGTGTTCCTGCTTTGTCATGGGAAGAACATGCCTTGGATACTGCTGACCTTAGGAAGATAAGAGACTCTTGGAATTGACCTGGACCCAGTCCATAGTGCCAAGTGGGAAATAAATATCCATTGTTTCGTGCCATTGAGATTTTGTGCTTATTTGTTATGTAGTGGTATCGTGGAATTGGCTGACTGATACAGTCACATGTACATCACATTATTTTAAGCTCTTTCTATATATTAGGTCACTTAATCCTCAGAATATCCTATGAGGTAAAGACTAATGTCATCTCTACTTTATAGTTCAAAAAGCTGAGGCACAGATGTTAATGAACTTGTCTGAACTTCCACAGCAAGTCAGTAGCAGAGTATTTGTACCCCGCTGCCTGGCCCCAGGGGGGAGCTCCCAGATGCTGCTTACACTTCCGTTCACTCCCTTTGACAACTCTCACCCTAAGCTCACATTCCCTCAGTTTAGCAGACACCAATGTACCTTCTTTCTCATCAGTGGTCTTTAAACTTACTTGCTCGTGCACCTTCTGGAAGATTTGAAAACTATTAGATTGAATCATATGAAATCATCATTTTTGTGGTGAAAATCGGTCAGATATCAGCAGTCTCATTTGGTTCAACCTACCCAGCCACAAATTTTTATAGCAACATCTAACTTTTTTGTTCTAGTTTAAATTTGTTTCAAAAATGGTAATTTCAAAGGTATTAAAAATACTGAATTTTTGAATAAAAATTTATCACATTGTTAGCAGATCCAATGGAATCCAAATAGCCTAGTAATTTTTTATTGAGGTAAAATTCACATAACATAAAATCCACCATTTAAAACTTTTTAAAGTGAACAGTTTGGTGGTTTTTAGTACATTCATGATATTGTACATCCATCACCTCTATCTAGTTCCACAACATCTTTGTCTCCCCAAAGGAAACACACCCTGTCCTTAGTAAGCAGCCACTCCCCATCCCGTCCTCCCAGCAACCACTGATACCTCTTTCTGTCCCTATGTATTTGCCAATCTAGACAACTCTTATAAATGGAATCATACAACACATGGTCTTTGGTGACTGTTTTCTTTCACTTAGCATATAATGTTGCCAAGGTCCACCCTGGTTGTAGCACACGTCAATGACTGAATAATACTCACTGTATAGATGGACCAAGTTTTGTTTATCCATCCATCAGTTGATGAACATTTGTGTTGTTTCCTCTTTTGTTTATTATTAAAATTCTGCTAGAAATGTTCATGTGCAATTTCTTTATGTCAACATGTGTCTTCCATTCTCTTGGGTTCGTTCCCAGGAGTGGAATTGCTAGGACATGTTGAGACGTGGCTGCTTTTTCTTGATTAAGTGTTCCTCTGGTTATCCTAAGCTTTTGATTAAATTCCAGAGTTCTGAATAAAGTCAGTTCTCACACTTTGGTCAGTTTATTCATTGTCTTTGTGGAGGGACAGATCTTAGAAATTCTATGCTCTGGTATTTTCACCACATCTCACCTACTGTAGTAACTTGATGTCCATCTTCATCCATTTACAAATTAGCATATGAGAAAAAAATTCAGATAAGTCAGAAAATTTACATTATTTCTTCCTCTTTGAACTTACATATCCATTCCTTTTCCTGTGTATAATCTTATCCTGATAAAATATATCTTTATGCTTAAAAGTCTTTTATTAAATACAGTATAATCTCTCTCTGAATACATATAAATAAAGTTTTAAAATTCTTTGACTATGTGCTCTTGCTGTTGAAAAATTTCCTCTGGATTAAGTTGTAATTAAAATTACTAGAATTCCTCATTGACTTAAATATCATGAACATATTGAACATTTGATAATCCTAATCACATCTTTTAGGAATGCATCTGAGATGAATGGGGGTTTGCCTCCCACCCAGTGCATGTTACCTTTGAGTGAATTACATATCCCTCAAATGAGACAGGGATCAGATGGAGAAAATCTTATTCACATAAAAAAGTAAGCAGAATAGAAAGAGTTTAATTACAGCAAAGTCACTCAATTCTTTGAAGTTTAGCTGAGTTGGATGCCAAAAATACATGTATAATAAATAATGATTTGAGCTGGGTGCAGTGGCTCATGCCTGTAATCCTAGCACTCTGCGAGACTGAGGTGAGTGGATCCCTTGCGCTCAGGAGTTCTAGACCAGCCTGAGCAAGAGAGAGACCCTGCTTCTACTAAAAACAGAAAAAATTAGCCAAGTGTTGTGGTGGACACCTGTAGTCTCAGCTACTTAGGAGGCTGAGGCAAAAGGATCACTTGAACAAAGGAGTTTAAGGTTGGTGTGAACTATGACACCAGGGCAGAGAGTGAGACTCTGTCTCAGATAAATAAGCCATGATTTGATTTTAGTTCCCTTTATTCTTTTAATTTTAGTTTTCTACGTGTATCTTCTACTTATCCTTCTGGATCTACGGCTTTCCTTTCTGCCTTGTTTTCACCTGGAGGCTGGTGGGCAGGGACGGTTAGAGTGCTTTCCGTCTTTCCGTCTTGTTTCCAGCTGCATTTGACCAACAAGGATGCCTTGGCAGGACATGAGAGGGAGGGAAGAGAAGGCTATTCACCCTCCCAGATCCTTCCCTGCAAAATCACCTCAAACTAACTCTACACTGACTGTCTTCTTTTGGGTTCTGGTAAACTCTCCCTTTTTTAATCCCTTCAGACCCAAAGATGGTACCAGCCACTCCGTCACTATTCCCAGGGAACTGCACCATCTTTGGGTCTCCTCACATCCTGCTCACAAGTGTCCACTTGTCAGTACTCCATTTATTAAAGCTTCCATTTTAGTCCATTTTGCCCTGTGAAAAAGAAATAGCAGAGGCCGGGCAATTTCTAAAGAAAAGAGGTTTATCTGACTCATGAGTCTGCAGGCTATTTGAGAAGCGCGGCATGAGCGTCTGCTTCTGGGGAGGAAGCTTCCACGCATGGGGGAAGCCAGCGCGGAGCTGACACTTCTCCTGGTGGGAGAAAGAGCGAGGGGAGGGAGGGAGGTGTCAGGCACGTTTCCCTCTCAGCTCTCCTAGGAACTGGTAGGGTGAGAACTCGTTATGTGAGCACTGGCACCCAGCCCAGACACCTCCCCCAGACCCCACCTCCAACACTGGGGACCAGATTTCAACAGGAGGTTTGAGGGGACACGTACCCACTCTTAATCACCTCCCTGGACCTGTCAACCTAACGTGAGTGCCCTTGCGTTTCTTACAAGCTGTCGGCAGGTTGTCGCCATGACCAAGTCACTCTGTCAGTGGGCTACACAATTATGTTTCTGTTCAACTTTGTTGAAAGAAAACAACTATTCACCACCAAGGTTGTAAAGGATTTGTTACGGCTGCGTTGTCCAATGTAGTAGCCACTGGTCACATTGGCTGAATTTAAATTAATTGAAGTAAAATTTAAAATCCCCCCTCAGTCACATAAACCACATTTCAAATGCTGAATATTCACATTTCTAGTGGCTACTGCAGGACAGGGCAGATGTAAGGCAGTCCCGTCACTGCAGAAGCAATGGATTAGAAAATTATATACAGTGACCATGAAATTTAATATCTACACTGGGACAACATTGATAGCTTTTAAAAAATATTTATTAATGAAATGAAAATTGATTTCTTATATTCATTGACCTATAAATTATTCCATTTTAAAACTGTTTTAAAAAATAAAGTAGTTCTTAATAAATAAATAGTATATATCTAATCTACATACATTGAAGTATGTCTAATCTACATACATTTTTTTGAGACAGAGTCTCACTCTGTTGCCCAGGCTAGAGTGCTATGGCATCACAGCTCACAGCAACCTCAAACTCCTGGGCTCAAGCAGTCCTCCTGCCTCAGCCTCCCAACCAGCCGGGACTACAGTGCTTGCCCCAACACCTGGCTAATTTTTCTATTTTTAGTAAAGATGGGGTTTCACGGTTGCTCAGGCTGGTCTGGAACTCCTGACTGACCTGAAGTGATTTTCCTGCCTCGACCTCCCAAAATGCTGGTGTTACAGGTGTACTGAGCCATTGTGCCTGGCCTGAAGCAAAAATTTTTGAAAAGTTTCTTTGTGTTGGCTATGTCACATGTTAAAAATAATATAAGTATAATGTGTTAGGGTCATTTCAAACACAGCTGCCGTCTCAGTTTCCTGTAACTGCCACAACCAAGTGTCGCCACAAACTTAGTGGTTTAAAACAACAGAAATCAATTCTTTCACAGAATTGATGAAAGGCCAGAAGCCCAAAATCAAGACGTCGGTGGGCCTGTGCTCCCTTCAGAGGCTCTGGGAGAGGTTTCTGCTCCCGTGTGGTCCAGCTTCTGCCGGACGCAGCATTCTTTGGGTTGTGACTACGTCTGCCCCTGTATTCCTATTTTCTTCTCCTCTGTATGTCTCTCCTAGAGTATCTGTTACAATAGCACTTACCATTAGATTAGGGCGCACCTGAATAATACCAGAGGAAATCCTCATCTCAGGATCCTTGACTTAATCAATCCGCAAAGACCTTTTTTCCAAGTAAGGCACCATGCCCCAGTCCTGGGGATTAGGACTAAGGCATAGCCTTTTGTGGTTACCATTCCATCCACGCTGGGAACCAATAGTTTTGCCTATAATGTGTGTGGTGCTTCTCCCAGCAAGACGGAAGTGGATGGGATCTGCTCTGAAGACTTGCTTCCACCTATACAAAGCCGCAGAAGTAACATTCTGGGACTTTTGAGGTCAAGCCTGCAATGGTCATGTACCCTCTGCTTTTGACCAGAGGAAAAACCACCTGCTATGTGAAAAGTCCACCTACTGTCTTAGAGAAAGTGGCCTCATAGAGAGAAAAAACTCTGAAAGATGACAGACCATGAGAGGACACAGAAAAAGGCCCCACCACCCCCGGACTGCAGGTAGAACAGGGACAATAAGGAGCTGTCCACAGGGGTGAGGAGAAGAGACAAGTAGCAGGGAAACATTGGGGAAAACTCCCACGTGTAGGAATATAATGATAGAAATTGCACTTAAGGAATTTGTGGATAAGCTTTGTTAGGGCGTGAGAGGGGCAGGTGGCATTAGGACATTAGGAGATGTTTTGTCTACAACAGGAGGGACAAACTGACCAGAGATGGCTCCCAAGAAAGAACAGATGTCGTGAACTGATCATCCAGAAAGAGGTGGAGAATCCACACAGTGGAGGTGTGACTGAGGCCAGCAAAGAGTGTCTTTGCACAAGTAGGGGGACAGTGTCCTCAAGTGACCTGCCCTCATTAATACAGCAAAAATCACACCCGCCAGCACACTGACACTTTATAAATACCACAGTAACCCCCGGATACAAAAGGGAAAGATTCACCATTCCAAGAATTCTCCACCTGTTTCCTAGAAATTCATGAATACTCCACCCCCAGCTTAGCATATTATTGGGGATTAACATAAAATCACAGACCCTACTGCTGGGGACTGCTGTTCCATCATCATCGGAGCAGTCCACTCTCCACCAACTTCGAGAGTGCACTGTCCTTCATGGACACTGAACTATGCTTTAATAAATCTTGCTATCTGGCCTGCTTATGTCTATTTGCTTTGCTTATTTAATCTGTCGACTTGGTACCAGTAACTGTACTTGGTACTGGGCACCAAGAACCCAGGAACATGCACCTGATGTCCTGTCCCCACATTTGACGATTCAAAGGTGACTTCTTAAGAAGTCGTCTTAAGAAGTCATCACCTACACATCATAAGATACTGCAAAAACGACATTAGCTAAAAAGGGAACTATTCAGCTTTCAAGTAGAATTTAGAGAAAATATTTCCAACTCAGGACTTGCAGAATAGGAAAATAAAACATTTTCTCATTTCCAAGTTCTTCAGGTAGAGAAATGTTCTCAAAATAAGAAAGAGCCCTAGGGAAAAGATCAAGTCCAGGACATTGTCAACAAAACAGAGCTGTAGGGTAAAGATCAAAGCAACAGTGAACTTGCAAGAGCCCCAAAAGATTTAAGTCGGTGCCTCTCAACCTTCTCAGTTAGACCGAACAGCGTCTAAAAATGTAAGGCTGTTGTAGAACAAAGCTTAAGGTAGAGAGAAGCTTGTCTTGAAGAGATTTGTTTGTGGCACTTTGGCACTTTTACACGTGTAATTTGATACATTTTGGATTTATAATTTGATACATAGGAAGCACATTAAAATTTGAAGGTATTATATCAGCTTGGATTAAAAATGACATAGATGGCACAAAATAAAAAACGATCCAAAAATAGTCTTAGAAATCTATGTGGTGGCAAACCGGAGACCTTTCTTAGGAAAAAAGGAAACATGACCCAGAAGGTGGATCCCAGAACCCAGAGAGTGGAACCAGGGGCTGTGAGGAACAATGGCATTTCTAGTTAGAAAAGTTTGAAATCTTCCTTGTCTCCAGAGGTGGGGCATTGATAAGATGAGCCCAGCTCTATTTCAGAATTTTTGTTGACCAGTGACTGTTGTGGGCCTTCGTTTCTCCCCCAACCCTTTTGTAAAATTTCAGATTAATATGAGGGTACAAATGATTAGGTTACATTGTTTGCATTTTTTAGGCCAAGTTCAAGTTGTAGTTGAGCCCTTAACCTGGGGTGGCGGGGAGTTGTGCTATAAACCCTTAAGTTGTGCACATTAGGTGAAAGCTCACCAGTCCCCTTTCCTCCTCCCCTCTCCCATTTCCCTACTCCCTCTTCTTCCTTTTAAATGAAAACTTATTTCTGCTTATTTCTGTGTGATTGGGTGTGGAGGCACAGACAGCCTGCATTTTTGCTGCACAGTCCTCCATTTAAAAGGATTTGTAGTACGAAGCCTCAAGCATATGTTTGATCTCAGTGCAGACCAAGGGATACCGGGCACAGATTCTGATGTTGCAATTTTTTGAGACTTTGGGGGTCTTTGGAAGAGTTGACTGCAGTGTACATGTGAAATAAATATGAACTTTTGTGGCCAGAGAGCAGACTGTGGCAGCTGGCCTGCGACTCTGGCTGATAACAACGAGTCATGCGTGTACCACTTCCCTGACCAAGAGGGCGGGTCTGGCACCCAGACCTTGAGTCTGCTCTGCACTTGTGACTTCTTTCAACAAACTGCATGACACAGAAATGAAACCTGGGAGTTTTGAGCGCAGACAGTCAAAGGTTATATAGCTTCCCATTTCACGCAGAGGGGAAACCGGCAGGCGTGTGAGGAACTGACATGGCCGGGTGGAAAAAAGAGGCCTGAAGTGTAGAGCCTGTGAGTAGGGAGAAAGAGAGACCCCACCCCAGACAGTGCCGTCCAGCAGCTGAAAAACCAGAGCACAGCGATGGAGGACTCTCCAGCCTGCACAGGTTGTAGAAATGAGCTTTCTCTTCCCAGCACTACCTGAACAACAGAACTGTGAGAGTTGATGGGTTGCTTTAAGCTAATTACATGATGTGGGTTCACTGTGCACTGGTCACCAACCTGAGTCCAGCAAGACAGAGCACCCTCAGACAAGTGACACGAAGCAGGCTGATGACTCACGGGCAGACAGCAGAAGCTGGTGGGACTCACTGTGAGCCGCCCCCCTGCAGGGTGTGGATGGAGTCTTATCTGCCCGGCCCACTTCCTAGGAGGCAGCCCACCCTGGGTTTAGTAACCCAAGGTCACTGACCCACTTGGCCAGTGTTGGAGGACATCTATTTCTGGTGGGGGGAGAGGTTAGGACAGAGCCTCCCTATCTCTGGGTATTGCACTCCCAGCACATTCTTAAGAATTCCAGGGTGTGGGCTGATCAGTGCAAGGCCATGGGGGCTGATCAGCAAATCGTTTAAGCAGGACGCCTTAGTCTCTTGTTTTTTGCATATACCTGATTGTGTCATGGATGGACTGTCTGTCCCCTCCCCATACACAAGTTCACATCTTAAAGCCTTAACCTCTCAGTGTGGTTATATTTGAAAATGAAGCCTCCAAGGAGTTAATTAAGGCTACATGAGGCCGTAAGGATGGGGCCTAGAGAGCTCTCTCTCACTCCACTAAGGAAGGGTCACATGACGATGCAGAAAAAGATGGCCATCTGCAGAAACAAAGTCCCCCAAACTGAATCAGCTGGCACCTTGGACTTCTGATTCCCTAAGAACTACAAGAAATAGATCTTTGTTGTTTTGGCCACCCGGTCTGTAACATTCTATGTCAGCACAAGCTGACTGTGTTTGCCGTTGGCCTTGCTTCATGCATCTCATGAAGCCATGGCAGGTTATGGCAAAAACTAGTTGGAAAATTGGGTGGTCAGCTGGGGATGGGGACAGCAGCAACATGAGATACTTCTGACTATCTCCTGAGACTACAAAGAGTTAGCTGTCCCTAAACTATTCCTGTCCTGGAACTCTTGTTTTGTCAGGAAATACCCAACATGGGAGATGGGTCTCGCCCACACTCCCTCAGATTTCACCATGCAGTCAAGCCATGGCTGTCTTCACTTCACAGCACACCCCTCTCCAAAGTTAAAAGTGCAAAGTGGAGGTCCCCCAAACCCATTCCAGTGGCCTTCAATGCAAATAACAATATTTGGTTAAAATATGAAAACATCTGGGACAAATGCTAAACTGGATGAGATGCTAAGACTGTGAGCCAATGTTTTTCCAGGTAACTAAGAACCGTTCAGTTTCTTATGGTAAATGTACCATAAAAGCTGCATCAAGACTTACAGGTGATGGCTTCTTGTGTCTGTTACACCTTCTGACTTTTTTTTTTTTTTTTTTTGAGCTGGATCTAGACAAAATCTCATAGAAACAACCTCATAAAACGGGAAAATGCAAGAATTTTTTTCTTCATCATGAGCAAAAATCCATTTTATGCCAACTTCAATATTCTACATTGACTTGAAAGGGGCTCTAAAAAGGTGTGACAGGCCGGGTGTAGTGACCTAGGCCCAGCTGTAACCCCAGCACTCTGGGAGGCTGAGGCAGGAGGCTCACTTGGAGATCCAGACCAGCCTGAGCAAGAGCAAAACCCTATCTCTACCAAAAATAGAAAACATTAGCCAAGCATGTTGTCACACACTGGTTATCCCAGCTATTCAGAAGCTGAGGCAGGAGGATCCTTTGAGCCCAGGGGTTTGAGGCTGTGGTGAGCTGTGATGATACCACTGCACTCTACCTGGGGCAACAGAGTGAGACTCTGTCTTTAAAAAAAAAAAAAAAGGCATGACAGATAGCTTTAAAGATAGGCACCTGAGAATTATTACATACAGATTGCTTAGTAATTTCATTTCATGGTTGAAAATTATTAAGTTTATGATTATACATTTGACAGTATTAAAATATCAACATTTGAGATGAAGGAGCTAATCTTAATTAAATAAAGACAGTTTTCTAAAGTTCAAGGTACATCCTAGATTGCATTTTGAGAATATTTCATCCTATTCCCATCCCTAAGTAGATGCTCTATTTTAAAGAGGGCAGTTTACTCTGCTGGTAATTAACAGCAAGGAAAAGAGAAGGTATTGATCTATAGTAATTGTAGAGTTCACCAAAGGTGAATTAATGATTGCTGTTCAGTGTGTTACGAGCAGCACAGCAACACTAAAATACGTGAAGTAAACAAGCAGAAAGACTGAGTGACAGTGAGCATGAGATCTGTGTCTACGTTAAAACAAAGATGATTCCTGTTGTGTAATTTTGGGGGGGGGGAGAACCTTGATGCAAGTAAATGTGGACATTTGTGTCTCTTCTTTGAATTTACACAGATGCGGCTGACACGCCGGCCATCGTACAGGCTAATAGCACAAATCGTCAAGTTCATTGTCAGGACTGAGGATCACAGACACACAGAGAGAACACACCTCTCCACTGACCGGAGCATCCCAGCATGTTCCTCAGTTAAATATTCCAATTCTAGGATAAACAGATAAAAACCTTTGAAGAAAAAAAATCATTTCATCATTGTATCACCTGCATGAATTAAGGCACCTCGGTCTTCAAGGCTTCTTACTTAGGATCTTTTTCTTCTCCTCGGTCAATATTTCATATTTTAAGTCACCCCTTCAGTCAGATGAGAGGTGTTCGCACTCTGGGAAAATGGATACAAGAAAGGTGAGACGTTGTTTTTCTCGAGTATAGTGGGAGAAAGATGAGGGTGGTGAGAGGTGGGAGGAGAATCTACCAGAGGGACCTGCACTGGCCGGCACATTTTAGCAAAGAATACAGATGGAGGGCGAGGATCTGGACCCTTCAGAGCACCGCTCCGGGTCTCTGATGGTTCCGAGGAGGCAGACCCCAGTTGGAGAGCGCCGGGACACTGCCTACAGCTGGTAACCAAGCCCTTTGCTTGATCACTCATGATGGGTCCGTGTGCACCGTAGCCTGCCGTGTGGAGGGGCTCACTTCTGTCCAGGAAGCCAGGAGTATTTTGTGTGATTCCTATTTTTGTCGCTTCAAATTAGATGAGAATTCAAATGTACACATTTTTTCCATTCCCATGTGCTTTATTACAGACTTAAATGCTTTAAGAGTCACTGAGTCCAGGTGCGTTGTTTCTCAGTCATCACCAGAACTCACCTGATTTGATAAAATCAATCTGTTATTTTCAAGAATTGTTCTTTAAAACTTCCCTTTCCAGTTAATCTTGTGTGTCTGTGGCTTCCTGATCTAAAAATATTTTAAGAAATTTTGTAATCTTATAAACAATCATTTGAAAAGTTTACTGAAGTGGTTATAGGCCCCCCCCCCCCAGGCTATAACAAAGCTTAATAACAAAGAATGATAGTTACAAATTAATATTTGGGGCAAATTCTAAAATGCAAGTCTAGCAATGATCTTCACACTTTCTTCATGAAGGCAAAGCAATTTGATCCTGTTTTTCTAGAAATAGAAGTGGACAACACAGTAATGTAAATCTTTATTCAAAACGTTATTGCAGCTCTGTATTAAAAGATCTTTACTTAAATAATTAGCATTTTGGCTTGTCCATAAAGAACTCAAATGAGACAGAAAAATAATGTTTTTCCCAGATGGTCTTTTTTGAATTAATATTACTAACCCAGACATCAGTAACGAACAATTAATTGTTCAAATGTGTAACATGGACCAAAACAACAGAGCCTTGAACTTCCAGGGCTTTGCGATTTTAAGAGCACAGCTGGGTGTGCACGTGGTCAGCCCAGCCAGGACTCACAACCACTGTGCTTCTTTCCACACACTCAGCCGCTCAGAGCATAGAGTCCTTCTTTTGGAAATGGAACCATGCTTGTATCCGTTTTTGAACTTGGGAAAGGCCAGGGGTGTCCCACTGAGGCCCACACTGGCCATGAATGTTCATCTGTGGTGGAGGATATCATGAAATATGTTTGCTCATCAGCTTCCATCGGTGTCGGGGTGGTTGACGTGCAGCCCAGGACAACCCTCAGGTGAGCCTGCACAGCCACTGGGCCGGGTCAGGTGCCCCTGCCAGTAGACATATTATAAAGAAGGAAAAAACATTTTTAATATTTATGATGGACTCAGTTGTTTTTGTTTTCCTGATATCCTTTTGCATCTTTTTTCTGGTAGAAAAAAAAACCCGAACCTTCTATTTTCCTCAGAGAACCACCTCTTTTCCATTTTTACCCACCTGGAACTGATAGCCCCAGAGCTGGGCCTGTGGTCCCAGCCGGCTGGTCAGGGAAGCAGATTCCTCCAGCCACGGTGACTGGCCCCAGAGGGCGTGCTCTAAAGCGGTCCAAAGAAACTAAACCTGGACAAAAATGGGAAAGTGAGAAATTATTTTGAGAAGGAACCTCTGAATCACTCGGAGGAGAGCAGAGCTGAGATACAGCAGGGCCGGGGAGGCTGGAGGGCTGAGAGAGTCAGGGAGAGAGGGGGGCGAAGAGGGAGGGAGGGAGGAAGAAGAGAGACGGGAGGCTTAGTCTGGGCGATTTATTTCCATTACATGAACCAAAAGTTCCTTCCATGTGCAAGCCAGTATGAGCTGGGCTTTTCCGTCATTTGCACCTGAAGAAGTTCGTAGATAAAACCATTTCAGACATGATCATGTTCCAAAATGGAGCAGTTTATCAGAATTGAGGGCCTTCTGAGTGCCAGGCACTCTGCTGGCCGCTGGGGACGTGCAGAGAGCAGGAAGACAGGCCTCTCCTATTGACCTCCCAACACTGGCCCTTATTAGGACCTGCTCCAAATGTGGACTTACTGCCATCCTCCCCGTGACAGTCAGCTTCATGGAATCTCTGGGGGCTTTTTCCACACACTATCCTTTCATACAAATTTTTGTAGGTCAGAGGAAAAGAGAGGGGAGAGAAGCCTGATTGTGTATTGTTACTGGGATGTAAGCATATTTCTTAACTCCTACAGAAACAGCTAGCACTTCAATAATGTTTTTTTCTTTTTGGAGATGAAGGAGAAGAGCCATTATTTAAATGACAGCCTCAGGCAATAATCCTTGAAGAAGGAGGAACATTCAGGGCCAAAGACTGTTAACAAAGCTACCAGCTAAAGTCGTGGTTACAAATTGTTGGCTAACGGGATAGCCAACAATCAGAAAAAAAATCAGATTACACTGGTAGGCGCGCAACTGAACATAAAGTTAGTATATCTACATATTTTAGGGGGACAGATGAGGAAAAATATTTTTAAATGTTACTGACTTATAAATGAAGGAGTTTATCTGCTTAAGAGTTCTCCTAATTTCAATAAGATCCCTTTGTCTACCAAACATTCTCTCTCTCACACACAAATGTCATATCAGTGAAAAGAGTTATCTTTCTGCTCTATTTAATATAAATTTCAGATTATAAAATTTGAAGCATAAATTCTTACTTACACATTTATAACTTTTGTACTTTATAAGATGACAAATTTTAAGGCTCCTCTAAAGCCACTGTAGCCCACGATGCAAACATTTTAAGAGAACAGGTTATCCGTCCGCCCAGCATGGGTGAGGCGGGGGGACTTAGAACTGAACCAGAGGCACAGCAGCTGCCAACTCGGCCCATCCACTCACTGATGCTCTCACTGTGCTGCTCAATCTGGGAGGTTTGTTTCACGGAAACTTATCTTTAAGTACATTCATTTTAAACATAAAATAAAACTATATATGATGAACAAAAATGTATTAATAAAAATAAGAAGATTTGTTCTATACAATTTGAATTCAGTCGAAAGGCTGCACGTAAGGACCTTGACGGCCCCGTGCGGCCCTCAGGCTGCAGGCCCCACCCTGTCCTATGCTCTGGGTCTCAAACCTTCTGCTGAAGTCAGCGGCAGAGGAAATGAAGCCCCACTCCATGGTTCTGGGCCTGACAACGTTCCTAAACACAGCACATCCCTTTCAAGTGTCAGATTTTTATCTTTAAAAATTCGCGTGACATTTGCATTTTATCTAGAGTATGTTTATGTTTCTTTTAACATGAAAAAGGATAATTAAAATTATTCATTATTGAGTAAAACTGGCCACGTCACCAAGGGTTTGCACATTTTCCATCGTTGTACCCATACACAAGTCTGAGAAACGGGGCTTATGATGCCAGAGTTTAAACTCGGGTGTTTGGGAGCCTCCGTATTCTCTGTGGCTATTAGATTTTTCTCAAACTCAAGGACAGGAATAAAGACAGGCATCGTGGACACCATCAATTTTACTGGACAATTTAGGGAGCACCATTCATTTCCCCCTCCTACATCCCAGCAGGTGACAAGGTGGGTCCTGAAATTCTGGGATCACTGCTGTGGCTTGGGAATGTGGGTAACATAAAGAAAATGAGCACGTGCTCACTAGGCAGTCCAAGAAATAAACTTAGAAAAAGTAAAATAACAAAATAATTTGTGTGTGTGAGAGAGAGAGTGATTATTATAAGTTGAAGCACGTACGATTTTCAATGTTGACCATTTTTGGCAATTTCTATGGTTCAATCTAATATTTCTCCAAAGCTTATTATCCAATAATGTGCATAGCACTGGCTTCTAAGTACAATATCACCACCGTAGACCGTAATAAGAATAGTATTTTCATTCTTTTTTTTTTTTAAAGAATGAACGAAGTGCACCCAGAATATAAAAGGTGGAAGGAGAAAGTGAATGTGGATGGTGCTGAAAACAATCAGAACATTTTATTTTTAATAGCCTAAGGTTTTGAATTGTGATCAAAGTTAATAGGCAGAATCCTTTAAGACAATTTTGAGAAATGGTCCTAGTGGTTGATCCAGCAGGTATTGGGAAATAAAACGTCAGGACCAGAAGAATAAGCACAAAAACATAAGGAAAGATCCGCTGTTCTCTTCCTGGCCAAAAGCTAAGTGCATTTATTCAACCATTTTATCAGCGTGAGATGAAGGGACAGCAGATGTTGCTTTATCCTTTCTGTGTTTTCATCAGTTGCCAGGTAATAGGCATCACCACTGCCCTTAGTACACAGCTTAGTGCCCAGATTCTTATATTTTAACCTGGATGCATTCTTTCCTAACACTCATATAAATTCCAGTTCTTTTTGTTGTTGTTGTTGTTGTTGTTGTTGAGACAGTCTCACTTTGTTGCCCCTGGTAGAGTGCTGTGGCATCATAGCTCACAGCAGCCTCAGACTCCTGGGCTCAAGCGATTCTCTTGCTTCAGCTCCCAAGTAGCTGAGACTACAGGCGCCCACCACAATGCCTGGTTATTTTTAAAGACAGGGTCTCACTCTTGTTCAGGCTGGTCTCCAACTCCTGAACTCAGGCCATCCGGCCCCCCCCGCCCCCCACCTCCCAGGGTACTAGGATTACAGGCATGACCCACCGCACTCGGCCTTAAATTCCAGTTCTGTTCTTAAATCTTCCATCTTACAGAGGCGTGAACAAACTTGACCAAACCATGCAGATACAGAGAAGGTAACCCAACTCCCGGGCACCAGCAACATAGGAAGAGTGTGGTGTGATGTGTCCGTGCAAATTTGCAAGTTAGCGGAGGTGAGCCCTGCCTGATTCTTTAGATTTTAAATTCCTGGGTCTAGATCTAGATGAGGCGGAGAGGAGAAATGGACACTCAGCAGGAGACTCCAGGTAACCAAGGCGAAGGGAGTGTTTCTACGCGTGTGAGCGTCCGCCTGTGGCTTGGCGTCCCTTCTGTGGCCCTGGAGTTCAGGTTTGCCGCCTTCATTCTGTCTTGGGTTTTATGACTTGAAGTTTCAACTGAAAACGCAGGAAGAGCAAAACAAAACCACCAACCCCATTTCAGAGGGAGAGAAAAGCAACTTCCCAGTGAAACCCTTTCTGATGGGAAGTTCACTGCCAGGTTATCAGGAAACGTGTTCTCTCACTACAGCACAAATTTGATACAAATGGAAAACGTTTTCTATTTAAAAATTTTAAACATACAAAGAAATTGAGAGAATAGTTAAAAAAAATACCCTGCCTAGATTCAGTTTTCAAAATGTTCCCATTGTTTGTCCCTTTTGTTGTCACTGAGGTATTTTAAAGCAAAACACAGCCCCACGGTGTTGAATCCTGCCTATTCTTCATTTCGCACTTCTTAAAAATTAAAGATATTTTCTTCTGTAACTGTAACACCACTTAGGCAAAATTTTAAATGATAATTTATTGCTAAAAAATAAAAAATAAAATGTGCACTTACTGTTTATACTCTGCCTCATTGCAAAACTGAGTATTATAGGAGAAGAGGTAAAGCTAAAAGGAAGATAAGGGGGAAATAGTGAAACGAAGCCAGGAATAAAAGTATTGAACATAGATGTGTCTGGAGGGTTCTAATTTGACCTTAAACCCAGCTCTTTGCTTCACCAAAGCAGCCGGGGAACCTGGCAGTCACAGAACTCAGTGACTGTTACAGAGAAATACTAGCACCATTTCTCTGGAGAACGTGGCTTTTCCTGTCTCCCAGCTGTGAGGAGTTTCTCCTAGACATCATCATGAAGAAGACAGTGTAAGACTTAGGGCACAACATACTTTACAAAATCCCCACCATAAATACCAAAGAGATTTAGTGCTGCCCCTTCAGGACACTTGAAGTCCAGCCGTGTGAAAGTCGTCCTGCAAGGGGTGGGCGCCCTGGGTCATGTCCACTGGTGGCCACCACCCCAAGGTACAGCATAAAACCCGTTCACTTCAGAAAAGCTTTTAATTTCTCTCTCAGACACCCAGTGCCCCAATTCTCCCATAAATAAGACAGCGCTAATTTTAAAAACTCAAATCCAGCTGTTACTACTTCTAAGCATCACAAGTCCATACGGCACCAGACGTGTCTGGACACCCATTCATCCCCTGTGAGGTTGGCCTAGACACCCGATTTCCTTCTCCCATTGTTAAGAAGGGTTGCAAAAGCCAAAAGCAATCAGTCCAGGAAGGAAATCAGTGTGGACGGTCGTGGAGGGGACAGCTAACCCTGCAGCCATCTACTGTTTTTTTGAAATAGAAGCCGAGCTTTGGCTCTAACAACTGGAATGCCCATGCACTAAAGGGGCTCTTAAAAAATTCTTTTATTCCAGGCTAGCTTGGCAGAGGTTCCCACGCTGCAGGAACAGCTTGAGTCTGGAGGCGGTGGTCCTGCTCTGCCAGCCGGGGGGGCCCAGGTGGTCCCAGGGTGTCTTCAGCTCGCTCTCACCTCCTTGCCGTTGAGGCTTTGCTCCCCGAGAAGCACTCTGGCTCCCCGACATTCCACTGCCTACTATCAATATCTCGGTGGAGGGTGCAAAATGCAATTTCTCTTTGTGTCCCGGCTGTGTGTAACATAGCTCATCATGCCTCTAAAGATTTCCTCTTAGCTTCTGCTCACGCCTGTGCTTGCTTCCTGCGCGTCTGTTCATCACACGGCTAAATCAACCTGTTTGCTGTTGCCATCTCTCAGGAGCCAGCCAGAAAACACCCTGGGATCACAGATTTAGGTGAGCTGAAATCAGAAGACACAATGAGAAAAAACCATCTCAGGAAGTAGGGAGAAATTCTGAATACACACATATTTTCTTGTCAAACTAAAAAAAAAAAAAAAAGGAAAAAGAAAACAGAAATATTTTTGGAAATTTGAACACACCCACAGTGGTAAAATATGTCCTGCTTCCACATTGCATATTTCCCTGGGTATAATATTCCTATTTTAAAATTGTAGCAACAGATCCAAGAAACAAATGTCTTTGAAAATTCCATTTCATGCAAGTGTCACTGTATGCATTTAAACTTTTTTTTCCTACTGAAAGTTATTGCAAACAGCATGAAAAATGTCAACACAGGAAACTGAATAAAAGTAATGGACAGTCTTAAAAACACAGAGGAATAAAAATGTTCATGAAATACTATGCTCAAATGACTAATGTGAATATTTAGGTAAAATTACTCCCTGGGGCAAGAAAACACGATGCTTACACCATAATACAGAAAATAAAGTAGCAGGGGAAATAGTTAGAAAGGTCAGTAATATTTCTAAACCACTTTAGAAAATTAGGAGAGAGACTGCCCAACCACAAAATAAACTTTGTTAGTATTGTACACAAATAGGGAATTTCAGATCACTGTTTATTTTTCCAGTATACAAAAAAAAAAAAAAAAAAAAAGTTTTTTGTTAGATAGTTGTTGTGGGAGCCTGTGACGTCTGGATTATTATTTATTCTTCCTGCACCACTTTGCAAGAGTCTTAACTCTCATTCTGTCACTCTCTTCAACATACATTCATCCAGCCTTACTTTTAGATTCTGTTTATAATTAAATAGTATTTTTAAAGTTTCCTAAATACAATCCTTTATTTGGAGTCTTTACCACTAAAGAGGTCTAGATATTGAATCTGACCTGCCTGTTTTTCTTAGACATTCGCTTTCCTAAATTCCCAAACAGCAAGGGTCTAAAATGTGCCTCAGCATGACCACCGAAGGCTCCTTGGCAGACCTGAGTTAAGTCCCCAGGGAGTTACCGTGCAGTCAAGGAATTCACAGTGAAATAAACAAAATAAAACACAAACTGGAGCTAATAGTAGATACTTGCCGAGGGAGGTGAAGTTCAAGCTTCCTATTCTTTAACAGGAAGGGATTAGGTATTGAAACAGGGAAGGCGGTTCCAACTATTCCTGGAAAGGGTGCTGGGTAACCACTCAGCTGCGGACAGAGGGAGACTGGGACCCTGCAGGGATCCCAGCAGAGAGAGAGGAGCAAGGAGCTTTTTTCTTTGCTTTTGACTTGTGGTCATTAACAGCCACATCAGGCTCTCTGGAAGGTGTTGTACCAACAGGCCCTCCTCAGGAAGAAAGGGCCATTCACTCACTGAATGCCCCAAAATCATGTGAGAAGAAACAGGTTCCCCAGACAGTGGCGTGTAGCAAGCCACTCCCAGGAAGTCTGGACACGAGCCAGTGTTTGCTAATGAAGCGCTCATGGTCCACACCACTTTCAACGTGACACTGCAGTGACCCCCGAGCTCCCGCAGGGAAACGGCACCTTCTGGGACTCATCAGCTTCTCCAACTCCCATCTCCCAGTCTACATCCTAATTAAGGGCTTCCAACTCGTAATTGCCTACATCTCTCCAGGGAAGTCTCACTACACAAATCATGAATTGATTTGTTTGTAGCAGGACAAAATTACTGTTTTTCTCCTAGTTCTAAATTCTCCTCTAAATACCTGTAAGAATCTATCATCGGGGCATCCATTCTATAAAGTTCTAGCACATTCAAGAAGGGAAGAGCCTCTCTCCCAGCAAAGGCCAACGTTCACGCTTTCTTTAAAATTAAGCACAGAATCCTTCATCTTCTTTTTAGTGGGCAGAGCATGTGAGTATCCTGGGAAATCATTTGTTGTAAGGGGCACTTTCTGGATCCTCCTGGACAGACATAAACCCATAACTACATAAACCCAGAACTACAACATAAACTGCTTGATCAACAGTAAATAGTTGATCCACTCCAGGCTGGCTGGATGTCTGTATAGCTGTTTGTCCTATGCAATGACTTTTTTCAGTGTTTCTGTTGTTTTTCCAGCTGACCAATAAATACCAAGGACATTTGCATTCTCTGTTACAAGAAGTAGAAAGACATAGAGCTGTCATTTTAAATTCTGGGCACCATTCTAGAAATGTAGGATGTGTGAATACTTCTTTTGAGGAAGGATGTCTAAGTATTGCAGGGGTTTTTTGGACATTAGCTGCATAGCCTGGTATATACGTCTTTCTAGTTGAAACAGTAAAAAGTCTATATATACCAGTAGAGTTGGCTGGGCTAGGACCTCATTTTCACAGTCTATTGTTTTGGGGGATAGTGGTTCTTTAAAAAAAAGACTGGAGGCCAGGCATGGTAGTTCACACCTATAATCTTAGCACTTTAGGAGGAGGAGACAGGAGGATTGCTTGAGGCCAGGAGTCTCAGACTATCTCCAGCAAGAGCAAGACCCTGTCTCTACAAAAAAAGAAAAATTAACTGGGCACAGTGGTTTATGCCTATTGACCCAGCTACTTGGGAGGCTGAGGCAGGAGGATCTCTTGAGCCCCAGAATTTGAGGTTGCTGTAAGCTATGATAACAGCACCATATTCTAGCTGGGTAATACAGCGAGACCCTCAGCTCCAAAAAAGAAAATAAAATACATAAAAAATTCCAGCCCAAGCAAGAGTGAGATCCCATCTCAGACAAAAATAGAAAAACTAGCCGGGTGTTGTGGCAGATGCCTGTAGTCCCAACTACTAGAGAGGCTGAGGCAAGAGAATCATTTGAGCCCAAGAGTTTGAAGTTTGTGTGAGCTATGATGACACTATGGCCATCTACCCAGGGTAACAGAGTAAGACTCTGCCTAAAAAAAAAAAAATATATATATATATATATATATGTATATTACACACACAAGTAAAACAAAAGATAGATGCCACAGTGCTAGCTGTGACAACTGGTGCTGGCTGCCTGTGTGCTAACTTCAGTCAGTATAAAGTATATTTTAGTACCGAGTGCATTTGAGTTGCACACAATTGTCATATGATTCGGACATCGTGATGCGCTCTCAGGCATTTTCCCTTCTCTGCCTCTGTTAATGGTCAACTGATTAAAACATAACTCACACAGAGAATCTCAGCAGTGCACGTGTCCCCATCAGCTCGGCTCCCCGGCTTGCGCTGTGGCCTGCCATCTCAACATGCCTGTGACTCAGCCGCGCCTCCCACCGAGGCAGGGTTTCAGCTGCCTGTTTCTCTCTCCTGATGGAGACCTTGGAGGTGCCCGGATCCCAGGGGCCTTCTCTGCCCTAGACATTCCTATCTAATCAGTCTGAGAAACGTCCTGCAGTAAATGCCACTTTAATTATAAGCTTGCTTCAGCTGGATTAGAATCAAAATAAGCATGCTTAAGACAAAAATTAGATCTGAAAAGCAAAATTGGTAATAGAGCTCCTGGGACAGGAGTCCATTTTTATTTTATGATTAAGTGATTTTGTTTTCTAATTCTCATTTTAATAGTCTCATTTCCAACCTAAACCTACACTGTTGTGCAATCCCATCATCATTTCTCAGATAATTCAGTTTCTTTTTATTTGCCCTTGTGCTGTGACTTCAGATTCACTGCCTGTTCACTAGGCTGACCCCAGTTTGGGTGCAGATGCCAACTGCTCAGGAGAAGCTGAAACAGTAAAGCTTAGTAAGTAACAACAAACAGCAGCTTTAGAGCTGCTTTCAAACACGACCAGTGTAAACTGTACACCGCGGTTAGCCCTGTAAGCGTCAGTTTCCTCAGTTACAGAATAGGAAGAAAAACTTACGTTTCACTGGGTGATTTGGGGGACAAATGAGCTAGTGGTGGCGGTAACGTCTTTGGCTCAGGGCCTGGTAAATGCAGGAATATATCACCTGGAAAATGCTATTTATTGACATGGGTAGGAAGATGCTCAGCAGATCCACGAGTAAATCTGGAATCAGAAAAATTCAAGCTCAAACTATGGTTCCACTTCTCAGGAGTTGATGCCCTGGGCAAGTTGCTTTGTTGGTTCTTTTACCAAAGGGGGTAAAAATACCTGTTCTTACAGGGCCATGCGTTCTGTGATGATAAATGCAAGCTTCCTCTAGAAGATAAATCTCAGCTATATTTGTATACATAGAATAAAGTACCTTCTCACCCCGGCCCACATTTTGCTCTGAAATACCCTGGTAATGACAAAGACAATGTGATCGCCATCTTCTAAAGTTTTCCAGTTTTGTCCTTCTGGCTATAAGTGACATCTTCTGTTCAAAATATCCTAATCATTTGGTAACAGACTTCTTACTCCTGACAAAGCTCTCTGGAACTGAAGTAGGCAGTTAGGAACAAGTGTTTGGTGCTTTGTGTTGATTCTACAGATTCTTCTTCCATTAGGAAAGCACGGGTGCAGCTGGGTCTGGGAGACGACTGGTAACAGGTTCTAGAGACTACAGTGGTCTATTGATAATGTAGAAAAACCAAATACCTCAAAGACTCTCAAAATAGGATTCCTTTTTCTAGTCAGAGATAAAAATACTATCTAGAAACTGGCTACATTATATTAGGATATAGAGATGAAGAATGTGATGGTTAGTTCTATGTGTTAGTCTGAGTGAGTCAGGGACTCCCAGATAACTGATACGCCCCTGAGTGAAGGTGTCCCCCAAAGAGATCAGCTTTTGAATCAATAGATCTTTCCTCACCAATGTGGGTAGCGTCACCTGATATTTTGAAGGCCCAAACAGAACTAAAGGGCAGAGAAGGGAGAATTTGCTCTCCTTCTTGAGCTGGGGTGTCTGTCTTCTGCTCTGAGACAGCAGAGCTTCTGCTTAGTTCTCTGGCCTTTTGACTCCCAGACACACCAGAGACACCTGTTGATCCTCAGGCCTTTGAACCCAGTTGGAATTACAGTCTGAATTCTTAACTCATCAGCTTGTAGATGGCATGTTGTGGGACTTCTTGGCCTCTGTACTCATGTGAGCTAATTCCCATGATAAATATTTTTTTATCTGTGTATCTATATTTGTATTTATATATATCTCCTACTGATTCTGTTTCTCTGGAGAAACCTAACTAGTACAGAGAGGGAGCTGTTTATCATTAGCAAAAGGACCTTGTGACAGGTCATATCATTGTTTCTAACTACAGTAGAACCTGTATAGCTGACCCCCACCCTACACTGGCCACCTCCTTAAGTTGACCTACTTTTCATAGACTGGACACACTGTGTCAGCACAGTAGGCCCAGCCCCTTACATTGACCTCCTCCATGTGTTGAGCAGAGTGTTATAGTCCCTTGGGGGTCAACTTACAGAGGTTCCACTGTGTGTGCCACTACTGTCCATGAGCAGCCTATATTTCTCCACCCCGCTACCAGCTGGTTTGGTAATGTGGTTTGATTTGGCCAATGAAATGTGAGCAGTGTGCCACTTTTAAGAAGAATCTTGGCCAGGTGTGGTGGCTCATGCCTACAATCCTAGCACTCTGGAAGGCAGAGGCAGAAGGGTCCCTTAGGTTCAGGAGTTCAAGACCAGCCTGAGCAAGAGCGAGATCCTGTTTCTACTAATTTAAAAAATAGAAAAATTAGCTGGGTATTATGGCAGGTGCCTGTAGTCTCAGCTTCTTGGAAGCCTGAGGCAGGAGCCAGGAGGATCATGCGAGCCTACGAGCCTAAGAGTTTGAGGTTTCTGTGAGCTGTGATGATGCCACAGCACTCTACCCAAGGCAACAGAGTGAGACTCTGTCTCAGAAAAAAAAACAAAAGAGAGAGAGAGAGAAAGAAGAATCTTTAAGAGCCATGGAGAGGTGATTCTTTGCCTTTTGATAAGGTGGCCAGGACAAGCGCAGTGTGTCCAGCAGGTCACTTTGCAGTGTGGGAAACCACCATCCTCAATTTTGGTTGTCGGTCAACACAGACAAGTACAGGTGTAGACACACCCTTATGTGTTTGTGTGCACATATATTTTCTAGACGGTTGAGTAAACCCCGTCTTTTGTTATTTTGTGTGTATCTATACACACAAATTTAACTTCGTAATGCAGTTGGGAAAATGTGGTGGAAGTGATACTATAGCAAATGAAAGAACTTCATCAACTTCTAATTAGAAATTGAATCACTGTGTGGATAGCATAATAAAATAGCCAGTCTTTAGTAATCCACAACATAAATTGGTTCAGGAAAGACTTCATTAAAAGGATAAGACTAACAAGCTCTAATTAAAGGCATTTAAAAAATATTTCCCCAACTACTAGAGTAGCACTGTCCAGCAGAACTTTGCATAACGATGGACGAATTCTCTGTGCTAGCCAGTCTGGCCATCTGTGTAGCCATTGAATACTTCAAATGCAGGCAGTGCAACAGAAAAGATGAATTTTAAATTAAATTTAATAACATATTTAAATGTATATAACTGCATATAGCTAGTAGCTTGATTTAAAGAGTGCACCTTAGACCCTGTAAAGATATCTTTTCCTAATAGCAGAAGTGTTCTTCATGTCACTATGTTTGGTACTAAGCTTATATGTATGTGTATATGAGCACCTTACTTACAAGTACACACATCTGTATCTACCCGTTAATAGTTATCTGTCTATCTACACAAGTGCCAGACAACTTCACCCTTTTCTTTTTTTTATTTTTATTATTATTTTTATTGTTAGGGATTCATTGAGGATACAATAAACCAGTTTACACTGATTTCATTTGTTAGGCAAAGTCTCTCTGCCCCCAAAAGGTGTGCACACACCAAGGGCCCACCCCCCTCCCTCCTTCCCTCTCTCTCTGCTCTCCCCTTCCCCCACCCCCACCATGACCCTAATTGTCATTAATTGTCCTCATATCAAAATTCAGTACATAAGATTCATGCTTCTCCATTCTTGTTATGCTTTACTAAGAATAATGTCTTCCACTTCCATCCAGGTTAATACAAAAGATGTAAAGTCTCCATCTTTTTTAATGGCTGAATAGTATTCCATGGTGTATATATACCACAGCTTGTTAATCCATTCCTGGGTTGGTGGGCATTTAGGCTGTTTCCACATTTTGGCAATTGTAAATTGAGCTGCAATAAACAGTCTAGTGCAAGTGTCCTTATGATAAAAGGATTTTTTTTTTCCTTCTGGGTAGATGCCCAGTAATGGTATTGCAGGATCAAATGGGAGGTCTAGCTTGAGTGCTTTGAGGTTTCTCCATACTTCCTTCCAAAAAAGGTTGTACTAGTTTGCAGTCCCACCAGCAGTGTAAAAGTGTTCCCTTCTCTCCACATCCATGCCAGCATCTGCAATTTTGAGATTTTGTGATGTGGGCCATTCTCCAACCTCACCCTTTTCCATTCAGGTAATTGTAGATACAATTTACCAGTGTAGATCCAAGAAAGTGTTGCCCATCATGTTCCAGATGAATGTGGGTACTGCCAATGGAGATTCACTCTAGCCAATGGAGAAAATCTTTTGATAAAGCGTTTTCCTTGAGATAATTTCTATTTGCAGATGGTGGCATCATAGCCTATCAGATTAAGTCAAAGATGTTAATCCATCCATTGACCTACAAGGAACCGTCCCAACAACTTCTAATATCATAGAAACAAATCTCTGTACTTCAGCTCCTCATCTTTATAACGAAAATCAGACTCCAACTTCTTCAAACAACCAAATTTTAGTTGCCCCTGCTCCTTAAACTGAAAGTGAACTATATTTTTTTTTATCTCACTCTTTATATATATAAACTGTATGTTTTCTTTATCTCGAAGATGTAATATTGAGAGATCTCCTGTAATTGTAAGAACATGGGATTTGGAAAACAATTTCCGGTCGTGAAGACATAATTATTTGGGAAGGCTGAAGTGTTGGCAGCAGGTGGGTGCTAGAAGCACTCACACAGGACATAATTATTTGGGAAGGCTGAAGTGTTGGCATCAGGTGGGTACTAGAAGCACACAGACTGCCTTCACCTTCCGTGGGCACCGCCTTCCTGGTGGACTTGCTCAAGGAACAGGGCTCAGGGAATCCTTGCCAAGACAGGCCACGCTGGTCCTGCCTCAGAGAGTCTTCTTCATCCTTGGCTAATAACTAAGACATTTAATCTCTTCCTACTGCGGGTGTGATGCGTTCTCTTCTGCTTAATTATAGAGCCAGAGAGAGCTGATTGCCCTTCCCGTTCTCAGTGTGAGAATTAATTCATCTGTGGGACTCAGCAGACCAACTAACTAATATCAGGCCCTCGATAAGTGATAACTGGTATTTATTTTGAGTGATTTTATCCAAAGAACAGAAAAGCTTCTAAGAAGCAAAAGATCTTTTGGGATAAAGTACAGGGCTAGTCATAGAGAGAGATCTACAGCAGGGACACTGACACCAAAAGCACCTTCGACCTCGAGGTCTCAGGTTTCACTAAAAAATAAAATATAACGGAATGAAAAAGTTAAACAGAAGACCCACTTCTACAGATAAGGAAGCCATGGCCTGCCTTGACTATTTTAGTCTGAGAAAAGGAAGCAAATGAATATGGGGTTGGACAATTAGCTTCGTGAACTCAGCCCAGAAAACGTGCTGTGCACCTCACGGCTGAGTATCACTACAGGCACCAGATGGCCAAGGGGAGTGCTCCCAAGGGGACCACAGTGATATTCTGCAACGTAGCGCTTTTTCTAGGATGAGTTCTTGAACTTACTTGTCAGACCTCACATACAGCAGGGCAGCTGAGGCTTCTGAGGCTTCCATGGGCTGTTTGTAGCCGCTCACGTGCCAGACTCTGGAATATTTCCCAGATTTCCCTTCCAGCTTCCCTCACCCCAACTGGGTGTGATTAATAAGGCTGCGAGGCACCTGCCCCCGTGAGCGCTGGGCCCCCCGGGGGGCTCCCATCCCCTGTCAGGGATTCACTCTGAGATTGCCAGTCACCAGGGCTGCCTCCACAACAGAAATGAGGCCACCAGCAGGATTGGCCTCGAACACGCAGGGTGACACATTTGATGTGGATTTTCTTAACTCGGAAACAAGAATGAGCAGTTTTCAAAGTGTCTTAATTCTGTCAAACACAAACCTGAAAGAGATAATGACATTTTCCAAAGTCTCAGAACCTGGCTGAATCAATGAAGAATTCAGATGCGGCAGAACATTCCACGGCGGGAACAGCTGTGTTAGGTGTTTCAGGTACTGTGTCTGTCAGTCTCTGGTGGGTTCTGTCTAACGTGAAGGGCAATACATCAAGATTATTTATCTCTCAAAGTAGAAATAGAGCAGGAATCAGAGAGAGTGGATTTATCAGGAATACACTCTGTATTTGCTGTGTTTTTATTCCTCAGGGGAAACCATAAAACTCCACGCAGCTAAAGTGTCAGCTGGTTACTTGATGATGGTTAACATTTACCAGTTTTCTCTGGGGGAAATAAAGTAGAAATTTAAATACTGTCGCAAGTTGCCATTAGCACTGGTTTTTGCTATTTCCAAATGACAATACAGGTGAAAGATGAGGAACCTGCTTGGACTATACTAGGGTCAGTCACACATCAGAGAGTCCCAGGAATGGTGGCGGGCACCTGTAGTCCCGACTATTTGGGAGGTTGAGGCTGAAAGATCGCTTGAGCTCGGGAATTTTAATATTAACACCTCATGTCTTTAAAAAAGAACAAAACGGAAAAAACCCTCTTCCTTTCATTGATTCTGTGGCTACATTCTAATTTCACTGCATAGATGACTGTGTTTTTAAGCTGCTGATCTTTAAAGAAACTTTAAAGTTTCCATATTTAGCAAACATTCCTATAGTCTTTGGCCACAAAATGTCTGCATGTACACACAGACACAGAGGCATATTTTTTTATATTCCTAAACAGAACAGCAATTCTTCCCCTGAGAAAATGCTGGTTCTCCTCACTGCTGACAATACGTAGCATCCTCTCTTGCTGTTTAACTACCCAGTCCCTTTACTTCTGACCCCCGTCAAAGGGTCTCCTATCCCGAAAGACAAATCTAATTAAATTTTAGGGCATACTCAAGTGCTAGAGATAAACAAAAAGAAGGCAAGAGATCACGCATTGTAATAATAGTAATCTTCAGAGTAACCCTTGAAATGAATTCTTTTAATCAAGCAAGCTCAACATCATAATGCAAAGGCAGAAATAGAATTTAAATTTAAATTGACATTCTACCCTGTGAAAACAAAGGGGCAGGGTGGGGGTAAAATTCACAAAGATACTTGTACTTTACCCACGTAAACCTCAGACTGCCCTGTCCCTCCCCGGACTTGCTCTTCATTCTTTAAGATGACTGTTCTGATTCTTCAGCCTCCCCAGGAAGAAAAGAAAAATTCCCTCGAAGCTGAACTAAATTCATCAGCAAACAAAATTATATTCATTGGATAAAATGCTAAATGAAAAAAGGCAGGTTTATTTTAAGCCGTCAACAGGCTGTTTTAGTTAATCATGCACAGGGCAGAAGACAGGAGTTTGGTTGCTAAGAAAATGCTTGGCTCGTTTCCATGAAGTCCATGTGACGTGAAATGCATCTGTTCATTTCAATAGTGAAATAGAGAAAAATAAAATAAACAGTGCAGGGCATGTTTGGCGAGTCACTGCAGAACACAGTGCCAAAATAACTTGGGTGTGGTCATTTTGTCCTCTGTACTCTTATTGTTATGACGTTAGCCTTTTCTTACAATTAAAAAAATGTATTTTTAATAGTGATGTGTTGTTAGAAAATAAGTACATATTCATTTTAGATAAATCAGAAAATATAAAATAAGAAAATTAAGATCTGCCATCACATACACACCAGTCTATCTGTAATGCCTTGTGTATGCATGGTAGGGGCCTAATATGAGATCATATTGTGTATACTTTTCTTTTTTATTTATTTGCTTATTGTTAAGACAGTCTCACTCTGTCGCATTGGGTAGAGTGCCCTGGTGTCATAGCCCACAGTAATCTGAAGCTTCTGGGCTCAAGTGACCCTCTTGCCTCAGCCTCCCAAGTAGCTGGGACTGCAGGTGCCTGCCACAAGGCCTGACCACATACTGTATATACTTTTATAAACTTCTTTTTCATTAACATATTTATCATAAACTGTTTTTCTTTCTGTTATTAGATGACCTTCTTTAGCACAATTTTGATCCTTTCACTGTTGTGGAATGTGTATGTTGTCTGGATGGGCGTGTCTTCAGAAGCCGGGCACTGCACACCAGCGTCTGCCCAGGGAGGTCGGCACTGCAGTGCTGATAGTGGGTGGATGTGCTCTGTATGTTTTCATTGGACAGTAGCACACTTATTTCTCTTGCTACTGAGACAGTAAATGAAATCTCAGCTGTTCTGATAGTGTGTAATTCCAACATTTTCACCGATAGATACAGACCATTACTATTTAGGTACGTAACAACTTGCTGTCCGTATCCAGGTGTGTTCACCTGAGAGAACAGCCAGAGGTGGCAACCTGCTTGGCAGACCCCTGCCCATTACAGCAGTGCTCAGAGCGAAGTCAGAATGGTCACTCATGCCCACAACATTTTCAAGATTGCCGCTGTGGACTAAGAGGACAGACAAAAAGAACAGTATTAAGTCACCATGTGGAAGAACACATTGATTAGCGACTCTCTTGATTAGGGAAGCTATTGATTATATGATCCAGAAGGCTGAGAAGGTCAGTGCAATAAAATGAGGAGCAGAGAAACACTGTTGGTATCTCCTAAGAACTCACTTGAATCCACTGTCCTCACTAAAGAAAAGGTGGAAAACAAAAATTCAAGGCAAAAATGATGGAGCGCAAACAGAAGATTCTTGGAGATTTGGTAAAATTGTCAGCTGGCTGAACAAGAATCAGCCTGAGGAGAAAGAAGAGTTTGAATATTAGCAGAGAAATTGGAGAATGTGCGTCCATCAGTAGAAGCTTTCATTGGGGAGCTGAGGACATATCAAGAGAAAAAGCTCCCTAAGGGCAGAACTCCTCTGTGACAGCACCTCGTCTGAGCCCAGTATCAAAGAGGGTGACCGTGCTGGTCAGAAAGTAAGCGCGTCCCACAGTCCTGCTGCAAACTTTAAATATATGACCAGCCAGGCATGGTGGCTCACACCTGTAATCCTGGCACTCTGGGAGGCCGAGACAGGTGGATCACTTGAGTTCAAGACCAGCCTGAGCAAGAATAAGATCCTGTATCTCCTAAAAATTGAAAAACTAGCTGGGCATCATGGTGGGCACCTGTATTCCCAGCTACTCAGGAGGCTGAGACAAGAGGATCACTTGAGCCCAAGAGTTTGAGGTTGCTGTGAGCTGTGATGATGCCATGGCATTCTGCTCAGGGCAACAGAGTGAGACTCTGTCGCCAATAAACAAATAAATGACCAAGTAAGTTCATTCACAGTTTAAAATATACTTAAACTGTGAATTAAGCCGTAGGTAAATAGATTAAAAAATGTAGGGTAGCTCAAACAGAATAGAAGTTTATTCCTTGCTCACTTAACACTTAACAGCCCAAGGCAGGTGCTCCCTGTTGGTGAATGGTTCTCCCCACAGCGACTCAGGGACCCTCACTCATTTTTCCTTCTCTTCACTGGGGCTTCACCTATCTCTTCTCTGCCTCCAGTCAGTGGAAGACACATGAAAGCATGATGGAAGCACATCTCCAAAGCCTTGCCCCAGAAATTATATTCATCCCTAGAACTTAGCTGTGAGGTCTGGGGGGTGGAGTCCAGTCATGTACCGACAAAGGGAAAACAGACTGGTGAGGAGCAGGAGGTAGTGAGTGCTAACCACAGCTATTTAAATTTTGTCACAGCTATTTCAATTTTGTTGTATTTTGAATATTTTACTACCCTGTAGCAGTATGATGAATGAATGAAAAATAAAATCCATGTGTCAATGAATAAAGATCCATTTCAAATAGGTGCCATAAAAAAAAAAAAAAAAAGGTGAAATTTCTGGGTCAAATGAGTCTACGGAATTCCAAAGCTTTCAATTTAAACAAATTGACCCAAGAAGCTGTCATTTAATTTACACTGTCACGTGCAGTATTCAAGAGGTGCTGCCTTCGAGGCCACTGTCTGCACCGTTGTCAATATTGTGTACAGAATTCACATGTTAAAGTATTTGTTAGAAAAGATAAAAGTATCTTTTAGAAAAAGATAAAGTAGTCAAACCATAGAAAAGACGAATGAGAGACATAAAACAACCCAGAGATGACCACTAATCTCTTGTTGACCATCTTTCCAAATAACCCTGTTTTTTCTTCCTTCTCTTTTTCTGGGTCTTCATCTCCTTCCCTCCTTCCCGCCCCTTCTTTCTCTCTTGCTTTGCTTTTTTTTGAATGGCTGTGCCTGAGTCACTTCACTGAGTCAGCCCTGACTACGCTGGTAACCTTCTCTTTGCCCTGTTGAGTCCTCACGGTGTCTGTTTCCTTACCTGCAAAATGGGGTAACGACAGTGCCCCACTCATTAGCTATTATCAGTCCTTGGGAGAATTAGACGAATTAATACACATCTACCGTCCCGATCAGGGCCTGGTGGGTAGTAAGTGCTGTGCGTTTTCACTGTTATTAATTTCAATCTGTCATGTATGTTACCGACATTTCCTTGTGCATATCACTTGGGCTTTATTTATAGCATTGTTTTCAAGGTAGATTTTAAAATCTTTTGTGCAGGAAAGTATACCTAGTCTTTCCTTTATAGTTTTTGTACTTCCAAACATATTTTATAAAGGTCTCCTATTTCTTTTTATGTCTTCCATGTCCCATGTATATTTTTTAAATTTATACTCGCTTTTGGTTATAATTGAGAGTAGAGTTTTTGGTTATTGTTTTGTTAAAGTCAAATCTATCATTCTTTTTCTACATTAGGAGTTTGCTTAGAAAAGCTTTTGCCACACATTGACAGTTGATTAATTTATCAACAATTGGTATAGGCTGAGATATAATTTTTCTTTCTTTTTTTTTTTATTATAGATAAAAATATGCACCATAGATGTGGCCCGACCCATTACCCTCCCTCCACCCAAACCTCCCCACTCCCTTCCCCTTCCTTGGTCCTTTCCCCATAGTCTTGTGGTATAGTTGGTTTATAGCCTTCATGTGAAAGC
>CAUYPK010132657.1:0-11519 GCA_963574355.1 Loris lydekkerianus
TTTATAGTTTTTCTTTAGCAATAAATATTGAAAAGCATTTAACCTACTGATTCCTCAATTATTGTAATTGTTTTGGGTATATATTTTTATTTTTGAAATTTACCAGTGGCTGCTGCATTTTCCACCTCGGCTTATCCTCGAGTCACTCAGTTTTCCAGTTTTTAGGGTGAAATTAGGGGGGTCGGTTTATACTCGGGTCGGCTTATACTTGAGTATATGCAGTATCTTCACGTACAAATATATTCATAGCAACATTGTTAATAATTGCCAAAAGAAGAAATGGCCCATGTGTTTAGCACATTATCAATGACTAGACAAAATGATATATGCATGTTCAAATAATGAACATTTCTATTCAGAAATAGAAAGAAATGATGACATGTGCCACAACATAGATGAATTTTGAAAACATTATGCACAGGGAAAGAAGCCAGCGATATTGCATGACCACCTATCACATGATTTCATTTATATGAAATGTCCAAGATTGAAAAATCCATAGAAACTGAAATTAGATTAGCAATTACCTGTGTTTGGGAGAGGAGGAAAGGGCACTGACTGCTGGTGGATACAAGGTGGTAAAAATGGTATTAATTTATAGTAGGGCAGTGGTTGTACAAATCTGTGAATATACTAAAACCCTCAAAATTGTATAATTTAAAAGGATAAATGTCATGGTAACTAAATTATATCTCAATGGTATATTTAGAATGCAAATAGGAAGGGTTTTTTTTAACAACTTTATATTAACAAATTTGACAACTTAAATAAAATGGAAATTTACTTTAAAAACATGATTTACCAAAACTGACTCAAGATGAAATAGAAAATCTGAATTAAACATATGAAAGCAAAAATGATAATTAAGAATAATCTCTAATTAAAATCTTTTTATGGAAAAACTCTAAGCCCAAATAGATTTACTGGTGAAATCTATCGAATTAGGAAGAAATAACACCAATATTTCACAATCTCCTTTAGAGAAAAAGAGAATATGGAATACTGTCCAGCTCATTTTTATGACATCTGCATAACTCTTTTACAAAAGTCTTGCAAATATATGTATATATGTACATACACACACACACACACACACACGGTGGCCATAAAGTTCGTGTGCAATTTAAATAGTTGAACCTATACTCTGCATATTTAAAATAAAATTAGAGATCAATATTATTCATGGACAAAAATAATAAAATAACAGCAAACTTCATTAAACAATATTTTAAAAGTATAATGCATCACGATCAAGCAAGATTTAAAATAAGACCACAGCATTTCACATGTAAAAGCAATCATATCACCAGAATAAAGAAGAAAAATCATAAGATTATTTCATTAGATTCAGGATAAGTGTTTGATAAAACTCAGCACCTGTTCATCTTTAAATATATATATATATATATATATATAAATACAACTTAGGAACTTGTGCTGAGCAAGAGAGATTAGAGACAGATAATGCATTCCCCACAGGAGCTTCTGAACATTTTCTACCATCTGCTGCAGCCGTGGTTCTCCAACTGAAGTATACATCAGAATTCCTTGGATGGCTTGTTCCGGACTGCTGAATCCCATCTGAAGGGCTTCTGATTCAGTAGGACAGGGGTGGAGCACAGGAATCTGCATTTCTGCTGGTCTGGCGACCACACCTCAAGAACAGAGCTCCCCTAGGTAGCACCTGTGGCTCAGTGGGTAGGGCACCGGCCCCATTACCTGGGGTGGCAGGTTCAAATCCAGCCCCCACCAAACTGCAACAAAAAAATAGCTGGATGTTGTGCTGGGTGCCTGTAGTCCCAGCTACTGGGGAGGCTGAGTCAAGAGAATTACCTAAGCCCAAGAGCTGGAGGCTGCTGTGAGCTGTGACACTACGGCACTCTACCGAGGGCAATAATGTGAGACTCTGTCTCTAAAAAAAAAAAAAAAAAAGAACAGAGCCCCCAGCCAGGTGTACCCTTTTTCAACTTGGGCAGCTGGACACTGGAAGATTCTCTCTTCCTGTAGCACAGCAGCAATTTGTAAGCTCCAGTGGCCTCTGAAATCGGATGCAGTTGACCTGCTGCATGATACTTGGACCTCCACTAGCCAGCAGCTGCACCAGTGGCTCAGCCCTCCTCCACTTCAGGGAAGGCACTGGTGACAGGGAGGCGGGCTCAGAAAGGGATCCCCACAGAGTCATGGCAGGGGGCCCTTTCAGCAGCTCTGGGAGGAGGGGGTGCTGAAGGAGCATGATCCCACTCACCCACATATCCTTGTCCTGTGTGGGGGGTGTGCTGCCACTGGCACGTCTTTTCTCACTTGGTCACCCCCAAGTAAGGGATTATTGCTTCAGTTTTGTAGATGAGTAACTCAAAGGTCCCCCAGTCTACAAAACTGACTCAAGTCCTTTCCCTAGACAACACAGTGGATAGAAGGAGACGTGAGAACACGAGGACAGACTTCTCAGACTAGGCAGACCCCCAGACACATGGGCAAGCTGCGTGGGCCCTCGGCACCCACGTTTCTGAATGAGTTTTCTCTAACACCCATGATTTCATTAGCCTGTGGATTTATACTTTTCCAAACCCCTTTAACTTTATAAATCCCTCTAGTAACTATCATTTCTGTGCATCTCTTGCACTCTCTTGGAGCCAAGAGGATAAGGTGTCATCAGTTTCCTCTATTCAGACAGGAAGGAAGAACATGAAGCCAGAAAGGAAGGATTATTTGTGCAAAATATTCCAGCTTGGAGCAGCATCACGGAGGCGGGAATTCAGGCCCCCCACTGCTAGTCCCACACCTGTTCTCTGCACTCACAGACTCTCGCTATACCTGACACCTCCTCCTTTTACTTACATGTGACCAGGGTAATTCCAGGCCACCGTCAGCCTGCCTAACGTTCAAAGCCAATGTGTTTCAAGTTTCTGACATGATAGACCCGGGGTTATCTAGAAGACACATCACCAGTTCTCCAACTACTTACTTTGTGGATGGGCTGTCAGATGGGAGCGGGCTTAGGTCACCAAGAATGTTAATTTCCTAGTAAGACAGCAAGAGGTGTGCACAGCTTCAAAGGACTTACAATTTAATCATTGACACCTGCTAATCCTCTTTATTTCTTTGTTTCAGCAGTAACACAAGCAGGCAAAGGTGAAATCTGGCTTTTCCTGTTTAACATTCCAGTTGTGACTCACTTGAAATGAGACAGTCAGAAAGACAAGGACCTTCCACCAAGCCCTTGTCTATCCAATTGTCAATGACATCAGTATCGTCTTTAACAGTCACTAGGCTGGGACCTCCCAACACAGTAGCACAGAATCCTTCCACTCTCCCCTGTAGCAAAGACAAACAGCAAACCATTATATGGTTTACAGTCATTGACAGCCCTATTAGCCATGCTAATGTCTTGTTAAAAATAATACCGTACACACGCAGACACACACACCATAAACCAGCAGTCCTCCAGCTCCCTGTGCCGACTCCATCCACGTGATTTATTCTGAAGTTCAAGTTTCTGCATGACAGCTAATGCAAATTGGTACATCTATAAGATGTATTCTCCTATTGTCTGACACATTAAGATTGTTTATTATTAGGATATTAACATAGAGGAAAGGAAGAAACAGACACATTTTGCTAAGTGAAATGAGAGATAAAATATGAGTTATGGGTTTGCCTGAACTCACAGCTGCCTGGACCCTCCGATCTATACATTGTCTTTTTCCTTGAAGACATGTGCTAGTGATACATGGCCGGGCTCTGGATTCAATTAAGTATCAACACTGGGAAGTAAATTGGCTTTTTAAAAAGGGCAACAAATAATCTTTACATGACATAAGATAAAGCAATCAGTATCTCCTCCATTGCACAAATCGTCTCTTCTTTCATGAAAACACACAAACAAACCAGAGCTCATTTATTTGTGAGGGTCATTTATGTTTGCTTTTTTTTTAAGGGGATGTGGAAGAAACCACTTAAGTGATGGCACAGAGCAATGGGGACCCTTGTGGAAAATCACACCTATAATGAATGCATCAGGCTAACAGACCATCTGTGAAGTGATGTTGAGATTCAAATGAAATGGTTTCCTGGTACTCTGCACAAATGTGCTTGTGTTTTCTCTGCCTGGGGCCAAATTACCCTACTGTTCGTTGCTTTCCTTAGGAATAGCTAATGTGTATGATTACGAACTTGTTAAATGCAAGGCCATTTTTTAAATTACAGATGTTAGGCCTGTTTATATCTTATATTAAAGAAAGCCATGTACCCAATTGTCTCTCTTAATGAAGGTGGTAAGCTGCCCTAGGACGTGTGATGAATCACATTAGAATTAAGTGGTTCAGTGGCTCTTCTTTGCCTGTAGCCAAGGGGCTGGTATGGTCAGTCAGGACTCAGGGGGATGAGAGGAGACAATTCTTCCTTCCAGAGTACTCAGGAGCTGCAGAGACAAAGAGCATGGGTTCTGACAGTTACCTGTGAGCTCATCACTTCATTGATAAAAGGCTGAGGATGGCCTGGAAACCAGAAGGCTGGCCGCATCAAGCAAGGAGCCCTGTTCTCCTGTGGGCTACTCCCATCCCATGCCATCTGGGGTGCATTGTCACACAGTTGCCATTTGAGAGAAAAAGGGCTGCTACAGCTGAGGCTACCCTGGCTATTCCTCGAGTCCCCTCTTTTCACTACAGGCCTTCCCATGACCACAGTGCTGGGCTAGGGAATGAAGTCTGCACAAATGCGCAGTTCTTTTGAACACAGTAATAGCTCCAGGATTGATGTACAATCCAGATAGGGGCAGTGAGATACACACACACACACACACACACACACATATATATATATATATACACTTTTTTTTTTTTTTGCTGGAATTGGAAAGACCTGGGAAAGTGAATCTTGGGGAGGGGAGCAGGCGGCTGTCTTCCTCCGCTGGCTGAAACAAGTCCTGCTCAGGATGGGAAGGAAAGAAAAAGAACACAGAGCCTAGAGATAGTGGGGACAGTGGGAAGATAAGTCAGAAACCATTGTCTTGGGTTCCTGGAGTAAGTCGTGCCTGAAGCAAAACCCCTCTGTGGACTTCTCAGGTCGTAGGTCATGCAGGGTTGAGCTGCGTTGCCTTCACTCACAGCTGAAAAGAAACCTAACTAATCCATGTCTGGTTGTTGAATGTGGAAGGCTTGAAAGACCTCCAGATGCCTGTTTCACACAGCAGGTGCTTACAGGAGCTTTGAGGACAGGCATGCTGGCCTCTAACCCATCCAAACACACAGCTTCCCTCCCCCACACTCTTGTAAGTCTCTTCCCTGCTGTGGAATGTGGAGCACATGGAGGAAGGGAATGGGTAGTAGGACCAAGCTGCACGCAGAGGCGGGGACGATGAACCCACTCCCATGGGCTTCCTTACACAGGGAGGGCAAAGCCATCATTCCGGCGTCATTTCACAGGGAGGAGTGGATACTGGGAGGGGCCAGCTTCTGACCATGTGCTGGAGAAAGAAAGGGAGGGACGGCAAGAGACTGAAGTTAGGAGCATGCCCAGAGTCACAAGTCCAGTTCAGGACCAAGGAAGTCCACATGAGTCTCCAAAAGCCGAAGACTTAGAGGCCCCAAATCAAAGGCGGGAATCCAGAGGGAGCTAAGCCATGAGACACCCAGCACAAATAAATGTGGTCAGCCTGGGGAAGTCGACTCAACTGTGGTGCTCCTGCAACTGGCCTTGCCCAGTGAGTGTGCAGGGGCAGAAGTGGTGGGGAAGCCACAGGCCAGTGGGGGCTTTGAACAACAAAAACACTAAGCAGAGTGCTTGATGGACTTCAATGAAACAGAGGCCCTACAAGAGCACAGATGTGAACATCTGGAAAGAGTCTTGGGTGATTGAAAGAGGAGTCCTACGTGGAGAAACCACTGGTCCACATCCCATTGTCCTCGAGGCTGCCTGCACCAGGGAGCAGTGACCAGTTCTCAAGGGGGCAGACGAGCTGCTCTGATAGGCATCAACTCTGCAGCATTAAAGGATTTCTCATCGAATGACAGTGATTATACTGAGCTCACCGTGCCGTGAAGCTCTGGCCCACAACAGATGGCCTCAGCCAGATTCAGCGCAATCACCATACAGATGACCACAGGGAGCAGGGAGACTCAGAGAGCAGAGCTGCTCTCCGATCTCAGCATCTAAGACAGGCAAGAAGGGCTGCACCCTGCGCACCTGCCTCCTACGTGGGTCCCTGGTAGGGTTACAGGCAGGGAGCCTCTCAGGCAGGAGGCAGCCCCTCAGCAGAGGGGGGCACGCGGTTGTCCTGTGCCAGAAGGGAGGGGTGTGCGGGAAATGAATACCCCTGGGCATGTGAGGCACATGCTGGGCTCAGCGCAGGGAGGTCCAGAGGAGGAAGGCTGCCACAGGTGCCCCACAGTGGATGCTGCTTAGACAGGCTCCATTGTCTGAGTGGCTTTCTAACCATGGAGAAACTTTCAGAAAGTGCCAATTAAGTGCCCAGTGGAGAAAACAAAGGGAAGTGAGGGGGCAGGGCTGGGGCTGAGAACAGGAGTGTGCACAGCCCTGTGCTCAGCCCCAACCCTGCCACAGCAGAAAGTTAGAGCTCAGAGCAGCAAAGGGCCAAAGGCATAACTCAAAGGAAGGCCGAGCTTGCTGCAGAGCCGGCTTCCTGGTGCCCTGGATGGGGAGTCTTCTCCAACACTTGCTTTTTGCTAGTCAGGAAGCAGCCCTTTAGGTGACGAGGGGGACGTAAGGGAGACCCGCACTGACGCAGCGACCTCATTTCCCTCTGTGTGGACCAGGGTAGTGCCGATTGGGACTACCGCTGGGAGCCGGGAGGCAGCACCACGGAAGACTGGCCAGGCCTTTGGCATCACCAGGATTCAGCCTCTCAGCACTGAATTGCAATTTCCAGATTTCTCATGTATGTGCCCATGGCAGTCAGAACAGCTTTTTATGGAGTTACAGTGAGGATTGAATTACATGAGGAAATTGACCATGGATTTTTTTTTTTTATTAAATCGTAAACACATAGATCATGCATACATTAATGCATTTGTGGGGTACAATGTGCTGATTTCGTATAGAATTGGGAGCACTTAATCACACTGGTTAATATATACCTCATCTCGTTTACTTAATTATTGTGTTAAGACATTTATACTCTATACTTAATAGGTCCGACATGTACCCTTGAAATATGCACCATAGGTGTGATCCCACCATTCACCCTTCCTCAATCTGACCTCCCCCCTCTTCCCTCCTTCATCCTAGGCACAGTTGTAATCTATTCTTCATATGAAAGTGTGAGTGATTGTAAATTGGTTTCATAATAGAACTGAGTACATTGGATTCTGACTGACGTCATATTCTAACAAAGGGAGGGAGCCTTCTGGAGACTCTTGTGTCAGCTGTGCCTCAAAGGGGCTGCAGCTGAGACTGGCAGATGATCATGTACAGCTGGGTGAGGGTGGGGGGCACAGGGCACAGCTCCACCTCCAGTGTCCCCAGACCCTCCTAGACGTCATGTGCCCCAACTCTCCACCTACCCACCCGGCATATCTCAGCCATAGCCAGGGCTGAGACCAAGGACAGAAGGGACTTCCAGATTCCTCTCCACAGACAGCCTCTGGACCTAGTAGAGTAAAGAATGAGTCAAATGAAAACAAGCCCCCCCATTCCTAGGAAGACAGAACAGGCCACCCTCAGGCCCCACTAATTTACAGGACAGCTCATAGGCCTTCTAGGGAACATTCCCACTGCCCAGCCTACTGATGGGACTCAGAGGTCAGGCCCACATGGAATTCAAGCTTGTCACTGTGCCCGGAGGGATGTCTCCTCCAGCAGTTAGCCTGGCCAGGTAGCTGATCACAGTCAGACACAACATGTGGGAACAACGGGAAAAAGTGTTCAGAGAAGGGCTGGATAACAATGACAGTCACTGGGAAGCAAGGAGTTACCTCAACTGCAGAAGCCACTGGTCACCAGAGCTACTGCCATCACTTGGTCTTCGGGGACCCACATAAGAATGTTTGTACCTCTGATATTAAATCCTGTGGGTCTGGAGAGAGCTTACTCTGACCATTTCCATTCTTGGTTCAGTTCAGAACCGAGAACCTTTGTGTCCATCTACTGACCATGAATGTGGTTTTGATGGCTTTGATTTGATGTCTACAGAAACGTAGCTCCACTCTAGGAAGACAGGTTGCTGCTCCAGCAGACTCCATCACAGTGTGTTCTCTTTGGGATACTACTCGAAGACCCTGGTTGCTGGATAGGCCATAAAATGTATAAATACTATGTACCTCTGTCTGGTCACCACGCTGTCTCCAAACACTTCCCATGTTAGGGAAAGCATGTGGCTGCTGCATAGTACTTAGAATGAGGTAAAAGCATCACCTGTGTGGTCAGCATGTATCCCCCAGGCCAGCTCTGCAGTAGTAAGTGTGTGACCTTGTCAAAGCACTTAACCTCTCTGAGTCTTAGTTTCCTATTTTGTCAGATGTGGATAATAAGGCTTACCTCATAAAGCCATCGAGAGAATTAAGATAATACAAAGTACTGACTTCAGTTTCTGCTACATCATGCTCAATCAATTATACCTTCAGTGATAATTCCTCCTCCTCCTCCTCCTTCTTCATGGTGGTGGTGGTGGTAGCAATAGTGGTTAAACCACATCCAGCGCTGTCTTCTGAAGTGTCCTCTTTCTTTCACCTTCCAATACCCAAGGACAGTGGCAGCCTGGGCTGAATCCACCCAGCCCAAGGTCTGGATTCAGTAACTACATTTAGCTAATAATTTTTTTTTGGAGGGTAAAAGGTAAACACACCATTTCTTTTCTAAAAGACAACCAAATGTAAGTGGGAAGAAAACAAAACAATCCTTTGATGTCTTAGTCAAATATAGTTTCCAAAACAAATCTTGCTAAATTGACAGAAATTCTCATGTGTGGTTGGGAGAAAATACAAGAAAAGTTAGTCCTGGTCATATTTAAGATTTTTCTAAAGCAAATAGAATACTATCCAAACAAAACAAGAATTCACGTGTGGAGGCGCTTTTTCTGTGGTTTCAACACCAGCTTTCTCTTTGTCGCTAATGGATGCTCCCGGTTCTGAGCAGGCTGCCTCAGGTGGAGCGGAAGTGCATCTGTGCCCAGGGTGGAATGGCCAGGACGGGGCCACAGCTGCTTCTCAGCAGATGCTCTGCTGACCCCAACCCCGGGCAAACCTCTCTGAGTATCCTCTTCTCTCGGCTGCCCCCTGTCTCTTTTCATTTGCAGTAAAATATACCTAACAAAATTCACCATTTTAATCATGTGTAAGTGCAAAGTTCAGTGGCTTTAACTACGTTCACATTATTGTGCAGCCATTCCCACCCTCCTTCTCCAGAACACTCTTCATGCTCCCAAAGTTAAATTTTGCACCAATTAAACAAAACCCCCCTATTCCTCTCTGCCCCCAGCTTCCCTACCATTCAACTGTCTGTCTTTATGAATTCGACTAGTCTAGGGACCTCAGATACATGGAATCATACAGTGTCTGTCTCTTTGGAACTGGCATATTTCACTTAGCATAATGTCCTCAAAATGTATCCATGTTGTAGCCTGGTCAGAGCTTCATTTTCAAGGGTGAATAATATTCCATTGTGTGGACCAGATTCGATTTACCCGTTCACCTTTCAAGATACACCTTTGTTGCTTCCCCCTCTTGACTATTGTGACTATTGTTGCTGTGCTCAGAGGTGTACAAATATCTGTTCAATCCTTACTTTTAATTCCTTTGGGTATATAACCAAAAATGTAATTGTTGGATCGTAGGGTCATTCTGTTTCACTTTTGGGAGAATAGCCATACTATTTTCCACAAAAGCTACACCACTTTACATTCCCACCAGCAATACACAAAGCTTCCAATTTCCCCGCATCTGCACCCACAGTTTATAAGTCATTTGTATGTGGGGGGGTGTTGTTTTGTATTTCTTTGCATTTAATTAATAGATGTTCTAATGCAAGTGAAATAGTGTCTCATTGTGGTTTTTATTTTCATTTTTCTAATGATTAGTAATGAGCATATTTTCATGTGCTTTTGTCCATTGGTATATCTTCTTTAGAGAAATGTCAGCTCAAGTCATTTTTAATTGGGTTCTTTGCTTTTTGTTTTTGAGTTGTGGGAGCTCTTCATATATTCTGAACATAGCCCCTTATCAGATATATGATTTACAAGTATTTTCTCCCATTCCATGAGTTGCCTTTTTGCCCCCTTGATAGGTCCCTGAAATGCACATAGGTTTTTAATAGGATTTTAATTCTGATAAAGTTTAGGTTATGTATCTTTTGTTGCCTATGTTTGTATTATCATATCCAAGAAATCAAATCCAATGTTATGTCACTTTACCCCCATGTCTTCATTTTTTTTTATTCTATCATAACTATGTACATTATTGCATTTATGGGGTACAATGTGCTGATTTTATATACAATTTGGAATGTTTACATCAGACTGGTTAACATATCATTCACCTCACTTATTTAATTGTTGTGTTTAGACATTTATACTCTACTATTAATATATTTTACATGTATGTATGCAATATGCACAGTAAGAGTTTAAAGTCCTAGCCTTTACGCTTAAGCCTTTGACCCTCATCTCTCTTACATGCTCCTCCATTCTTTCCACAGTGACCCTGAGGAACCTGCCCCTGTGTCTCGATCACTGAGTCTGCTACACCACAGTACCACACGCTGTGCAGCTTAAACAACAGACATTCTCCTGTCACAGGCCTAGAAACTGAAGTCCAAGAGCAAGGTGCCAGCAGACCTGGTGTCTGAGGAGGGCCACCCCTTGGGTTTTTCCCTTTCCCTGTGCTCACATGGCCTGTCCTCAGTGCATGTGCAAAGAGAGAGGGCCCTGGTGTTTCCTCCTTTTCTCGTAGAAGCACCAGCTCCCACCATGGGGCCACACCCTTGTGACCTCATCAAACCTAATCATCTCCCAAATCTGTCTGATGTTTGGAGATGGTGCTTTGAAATATGAATTTTGGTGGGAGGACACGGTCAGTGCATAACACCCTCCAATCCAGAGCTTCTCAGAATAAAGGCAAGATCCCTTCCCAGAATAGGTCATATAGGGTCACTTATATGGTGATCCTGATTTGAACAGAAAGTGAAAGTTATTTCTTGGATGAGAAGGAATCGCAACATACCTTACGGGGATGTAGGCTGCCACAACCCGAAGTACTCTAAGAGACTGAGAAAGCTGAGATGTGCCGAGAAGTGAAAAAATAATACATGGGCAGAGGATGAGCTTCCACGATCAAAAACTAAGATTCTAGTTACTGACAGTGACTTTGAAAAAACAGTAAAATCTATTATCTCTCTTCTACCCATATATACATACACTTATGTACACATACATCGATGTACATGTATACACATACACACGTAGTCTTACACGTGTGCATGTTGGGTAACTACTCATATCAGCTAAGGGTAGGTTGAGCCAGGGATTGAAAAATGACAGCCTAGAGCCCACATCTGTCCCCAGTGTCTAT